>PVJS01024065.1:0-29007 GCA_004027185.1 Glis glis
AACAAAAAAAAAAAAAAAAAAAAAAAAAAAAAAAAAAAAAAAAGAAATAGACTCATAATTTCCCTTATAATGTCTGTGATTAGATTTTTGTCTTATTTTTTCCTTTTCCCCTCTCCATGTTTTAGGACCATTTCATACCTGTTTATTTATCCAATCCTAACCTAGTGCCTTTTAGGCCATAGGTGGAAGCACTAAATATTTGTTGGTTTTCAACATTAATTCAGTTCAATTCAATAAACAGTTATTGAACATCTGGAAAGATGAGACACTGTGCAGAGGGCCATGGGTCCTACAAAGATTGTTCTTTTATCCTAGAGTTTATAATGTAGTAAGGAAGGCAAGACATTTAAAGAGCAAATACAAAGTAAATCATCACTTGTACTGGAGATGTACCATGTGGGGAAGGAAAGAGTGGAGAGAGGAGCATTTCCAGATGGGTTCATTGAGAGGAGGGGCATTCCAGATGTGTATTTGAGATTGCCCTTCTGAAAGAGGCAGTGATTGGAGACGGAATGCAAGGTGGACTGCACAGCTGGAGGAAATGTGTAGCTCCAGGAAGCACTCACATTAAATGTTTGGGCAGAGGCCGATTTGATGCAAACAGAAGTTTTGTGGTTAATGGGGGAAAAGTGAGCTCATTTGAAATTGAGGAAGGTCCCAAATGCCACTCTAAGAGCCTTAGGGTGGATCCCTTAGCACTAGTGGGAATTTCCACGGGCTGCCTGTGCCTCTGGAAGACCAGTCTGGCATTAGGACACAGGATAAATGGAATTAAGCCAGGGGGAGGAACAGGAGTGAAGTAATGTTAAATAGAATATTCTTATAGTCTAGAGAAATGGTCATGGTAATGTGACATGTTCACTTTCCCGTCTTTCTCTTTCTCTCTCTCTATTTATCTCTCTCCTCGACCAAGTCATTCTCCTTTATTTATCTGTATCTATTTCTTCTTTCCATTCACAGTCAAACTTCTTGATAATTTTCCTCATTTTTCATCTCCATCCCCCCACTTATCTCTTTTTTCTAATTTAGTTTCCCTATCACTATACCGATAAAACAGCTCTTGTGAAGTATATGTGATTTCTTTATTGCTGAATCCAATAGCTAGCTCTTAAATTATGCCTTGCCATTGGCTTCCCTAATACTGAACCTCATGGTTTTCCTCCTGCCTCTCCACCCACATCTCAGTTTCCTGAATTCCTCCTCTTCTTGCCTGTTAGTGATTCTCAGGCATGGGTCACGGGAGCTTGATGGTTTTAATTCCACTCGGTCTTGGGAAGGGAGCTTAACTTCTCTGAGATCTCAAATATCATCTGCATACTAATGATTCCTAAGTGTGCATTGCCAGCCTGGATCTCTCTTGAGTTTCACAATCCTGTCCGTTGAATACACACTTCTCAGTCTGGGTCCTCCAAAAGCAGATGTCAAAACTCTAAGAATGTCATAGACAGGCCAGGGTGGGATGCTAAGCAAAGACTGCCTGTTGGAGGCATCTCACAGAGGCAGAAAGGGCCTGGTTCCCGCACTCCACCAGGATAAGTTGTTGAGTGCCAGCAGCCTGAAGGCGTGGCCTTAGCATGATGCAGAGGTGGATGGTAAGGGCACGGCAGCTGGAGGTTCCCCCACATTTTAGTACTCCTGATGGCTATAACAACCATAGCTCTCATGCTAAGTGGACAAAACTCTGAAGAGTCCATGTTTGTGTGAAATCAATCCCCCTTGAATGTAAAACCATACTTCCAGATGTGATGGAGATGGAACTGTCAGCTAGTTGTGTGCTCTTGGGTTGCTAGACAATTCCGCCTCCTTTCTGACTGAGTGATGCATTCCACAGTGCTAGCAGATGTTTAAACCACACACTCACTTTCTATTTAAAAACACTTAAATCTTTCTGAAATCATATGAGTTTGATTTGGAGTTACAGGAAAATGGAGTTACAGGAGGATGAAGATATTCCACTCCACACAACTCAAGCAATAAAGTTAGGAAGGAAAAAGAAGCTGCAGGAAGCCGTGCTCCCTGGCCGGCATCATGGAGTCTCCACCACAGGAACAGGAAGTCTGTGCACAGTAGGTACATCACACAGGAGCTGTTCTTTGCTCAGACAGCCGCCTTTGTTTTCCTCATCATTACCTTTTCATTCCTTTTACTCTCTCATTCTAACTATATTACATATAGAGTGTGTGAAAACTGGATTATGAGATATAATGGCCCATGTTTTAAAACTTGTAAGTGATAGACTACAAGGATGGCTAACTGGACAGTCAAGGAAAAGGACCAGGCTCTATTTCTAACAACCCTGTGTCTTAGACCTATGCTTCGTATGCACTGTTCATTGTTATGTCTTTGTGAAATATTTCCTTGGCAGGCACAAAGCATTTTTATAAAGTCAGACTTGACTAGTGAGGATCAACCCTCATGAAGCCATGGTGGTTTTCCTTTTCTCATTAAGTTTATGATTTTCTTAGCATTAAAAGGCATTTTAAAAACTACTGTCTTTCCATGAAGCTACAGCAGGAGATTTTGTGAATCAGAGTGGGGCTTTCCTACTTGAAAAAAATAATTTTCCATGTATATTCACCAGAAGACTCTCTTCCCTACCTTCACTTCTGCCCCAATATCCTAAACTTACTCATCCTTCAAAGAGGCAGAGTGTTGGTATAGACTGTTTAAATTGAAAATACTGTATGAAGTCACTTTCCTAGGGGTGAAAAGTTAAACATAAATCTGTATAGGGGCTTGTTCTCTGTCTGTCTGTCTGTCTGTCTGTCTGTCTCTCTCTCTCTCTCTCTGGACATGTAGTAGAACTATTCTTACCTGGTATGCACAGGAACAATGATTTTTCTATTAATTATAAAAGTTTTAAGAAGCAACACATATTAAAATGATATAGAATTGTACTACAATATTTCTATTTTAATTAAAAATATAATTATATATTAATTCGCCAATATTTTGATGAAAAAACAATTTTTCTCTGATGACCTGACTGCTGACTTGAACTAGAATTTATAGTCTCTCACGTGTAAACCAAACTTGTATTATATCATTTGCAAATTCCAGTATCAACTTTTTTTTTTTTTTTTTTTTGCGGGGATTGAACCCAGGGGATTGAACCCAGGGGCGTTCTACCTCTGCGCTACACCCCCGGCCCTATTTTTTATACTTTATTTTGAAACCGGGTCTCACAAAGTTGCAGAGGGCCTCACTAAGTAGAGAGAGAGAGAGAGACAGACAGAGAGCTGAGGCTGCCGCGAACCCGGATCCTCTGGTCTCCGCCTCCCAAAGTACTGGGATTACAAGCGTGCGCCACCATGCCTGGCCTCAGTATCAACTTTTTAAAAATAGAGCTATGGCATAAAGATACTTTCAAAATGATTATAAACTTTTACAATTGACTTGAGCATACTTAATTCGAATGCAATATTTTAAAAATGACTTTTCTTTATCAATTAAAAAATTTATCTTTCCTTTTGCACCCATGTTTCACTAGTTAATATAATACTTATTTACATTATAAAGTTACAAATTCAACTGGCATAAATAGATTTGGAGGCAAACACAACTGACATTTGGCAAGCTCATAATTTATGCTTCAAATAGAAGTTTCTGCCAGGCGTGGTGATGCATACCTGTATTCACAGTACTTGGGAGGTGAGACAGGAGGATCGCAGGTTCCAGGCCTGCTTCAGCAATTTAGTAAGAAGTGAAACCCTATTTCAAAATAAAAGAATAGAATAGGGCTGGGGTGTAGCTCAGAGGTAGAATGCCCCTGGATTCTGTTCCCAGTAAAACACACACACACACACACACACACACACACACACACATACACACACACAAAGTTTCTAGCTTCTGATAGTGGCTTTGCTAGTCTTGAGCACTCTATGGCACCATGCATTTTCTGGTTTCAGTCAGTATTATAGATCAGGTTCCTTGTACACTGGTTATCAATGCAACTGAGTCTGATGAGACAGAATATCTATACATAGAAGAAAGTACATGAAGTGGATTTATTACTTTCAGATAGGCAGAGCAGGACACCAGAATCCCAGAATTCATTGTGAGACTACTCCTGATTGGATGTAAGTGCCCTAGACACACACACACATGAACAGATACTCCAACACACACGATCACACACATACTCTCCTCACTACCACTATCCCCCAGCTTTCAGTCAAGAAGCCTAGTCGAATGGAGTCCACTTAGGCAAAAGAGTATTTTTTTGGATTTCTACAATCTAGCTTAGCCCTGCATACATTCAAGGCAGTGCTTAATTGCTAGCATCACAACTGATGCTCCTTTGCCAACTATTGTCCTCTGTCCATATACCTTGTGGAAAATGATACAATTCATATGTCACTGGATATGCAAATCAAATGCCATATTAACAATTCCAATCCCCAACAGAAGGTACTGTTAATCTTGCAGTTAATACGGCCCAATGAACCACAACATTATCCACAACCTCTTGCTTTTGTATCTCCTAACCAGAATCTATAGTCTCCCTTATATTATATCATTTGCAAATTCCAGTTATCAACTTTTTAAAAATAGAGCTATTATGTAAAGATACTTTCAAAATGATTCTAAACTTTTACAACTGACTTGGTCATACCTAATTGGAATGCAATATTTTAAAAATGACATTTTATCAATTAAAAATTAATATTTATTTTTATAATCAATAGGTTTTTTAAATCTGGTAATTTATCTTTCCTTTTGCACCCATATCTTGTGGAAAAGGATCTAATTTTTGCAGTCAAAATAGAATTGATCATCCCTTTTTTTTTTTTGCAGTACTGGGGATTGAACCCAGGGGCTTCTACCTCCAAGCTACACCTCCAGCCCTATTTTTTATTCTTTATTTTGAAACAGGGTCTCACTAAGTTGCGGAGGGCCTCACTAAATAGCTGAGGCTGGCCACGAACCTGTGATCCTCCGGTCTCAGCCTCCCAAGTACTGGGGTTACAAGCGTGTGCCACCACGCCTAGCTGATCATCCCTTTTTCAGTGCCAGCTCTTCTTGTCTTATGTCAGTGATACCCCAAGTTTTTCAGTTCCTCAAGCCTCAAATCTCAGAGTAATGTTCAATTTCTTTCCTGTCTTCTCACATCAAATCTTTGCCTCCAGCACTACAGCATCTCTTATATCGTTCTCTGTCTCCTTCCCCTGCTGCTCTCTAACCAGCGTACTTGACAGCACTCACAGAGAAATCAGCAGTGGTTCCTAAGCAGCCAGCCCAGGTCTTTCTCCTCACTTCTCCCATCTCTTGCTATATGAAACTTTCTGAACCACAACTTTGGCCAAACTGCTTTTTTCCTTAAACATGGAGCATATTATAGAATCGTGTGTCATCAATATTGGTACATGTATTTCACAAACGGTAAGTTTCCATTCTTTGTTGTTTAGTTAATTTGTATTTAACACATTTAACTTTTTATAGTTTCTTTCTACCGTTGCCATTTCATATAATATCGTACCTGTTTTGTCTATAACCTCATTGAGCAAAAAGTACTTGATATATATTACTGCATTATGGTTTGAATATGAGTGTGGTTTGAATGCTGTGATGTAAGCAGAAGCAAGGGTTTATGTGTTTACTAGTGATTTCTTCATATCCTGAGCTCTGATATCCAGAATAGCTTAAGCAACCAGTATTATTTCCATAAACCTCAGTTTATTCATCTTGAAAACAGGAGAAAACTAAATTATGGCAGTTATATGAACATGTCAGGGTTATCTCATTTCTTTGGGTAGAATTAATTACCTACTTACTTCTTGCCTGGCCATAGAATCATATTTAAAAACTCAGCTCAAGTATTATTTGCTATGAAGCCTATCTCTGTTCTGCTCTCTCCATTCATTTATTTTAGTCTCCAAATTCCACCATGTAAAACTGAATACACCATCTTCACCATCCCTCCTCCTACTGAACCACTGTAGCAAGTCATCGCTTTCACTCGTGAGTACCTATGTCTCCTCTGTTGGAATGCAGACTCCTCATTGGAAGGATTTGTACCTTGCTCATCTCAGTACCTGGTCTCAAATGGGAAATCAATAAATATTTGCATAAATAAAATGACTTTCATATTAGGACTTATTTTTCCATTTTTGTATTGACTTAGAATCAATCATATGGAAAAAATAAACCTAAAATCCTAAATATTTTACCTAATTAAAATACTTTAATAAGACTTTTCCACTGGATGTTAATGAAATAATTGCATAGAATATGAAAGTGTAATACAGTAGATACATGATAAAGTATAAACAAATATGTGTGGTAAATTTATTATAAGTCATCCAGGGGAGACATAGACATGCTTTTGAATTTATGTAAATATACATCTATAATTATATCATCCTAAAAGAAGGGGGACAGTAAAACATCATGTCTTTGAATGCCCCCTTTCTATTCCCCAAAAACCTAGCCAAGTTAAGGGAACAATGAGAGTAAGCCTACACTGGAATACCCAACTACATATTATCTTGAAGGACACTGGCTTTCACTCGTGTATGCTGGGAATTAGGGCAAGTTGGTGTTATCTGTAGAAAGTTACTTTGTGCACCTCTGTCAGGATAGTTGCTTTGTGGGATACTGGTCCTACAAGTAAACTAAGCAAGTTAATGCTGATGATGTCACTGCTTCTGCAGTCTGACATATAAAACCTCAATGGTGAGTGCGTGACTGAGGTCACTGTGAAAAGGGCAGATGCCACTAATCCAATCAGGTGCCACTGGACAAAACACTGAGGGACACAAGTGCTCTCTGTTCAGACTATCACCACTGGACTATCCCCATAAGCATTCCTAAATAAAGCCTTATGCCTCGTGTGGCATCTCCAGGTATTTTCTTTGGTATTTCAGTAACCTATCCCACTGCCCTGGCTAGGAAGCTGATGATAATGTATGATAATTGTTATACATGAACACATTTGTGTAAATGCAAGGTAAATGTTCACATAAACAGATTTATGTAAATGCATAAAACATAAACCTTGCATTTATACAAATGATTTTTGCTAATATGCAGAGCAAAGCGCGCGCGCACACACATACACACACACACATTATTTTACATAAAAAGTAATTGTTTTGGCTTAAGAAGTGATGAAAATAAGTGATCACTTTTAATGTACTTTGGAATCAGTTAAAAATAACATGGAGAACTCAAAACTTTAATCAATTGGTTTAGCTTCTTAAAAAATCCCAAAGTTATTACTGTTCCTCATAACACATTGAATTAATTTTAAATTCTGTAGCATAAGTATCCAAAGCCCCCTCCGATGTGGCCTTATCTTTTCTTACACATATTGTAGGTATTAGTTATGCTAAAGTAATTTCCATTCTAAAATGTTCTGTGTGTGTTCACAATATTTTGTCTTTGCTCTTCAAGTTCTTTTGTTGTAGGAGAGTCAGGTCCTGAGAAACAAGACCCAGAGGCCGGATCAGGATGCAACAAGTTTATTCACCAGTGAAGCTCAGAGAGCAAAGCTCCGGGTCTGAGCCCCAAATGGCATCAGATACAGATTATATAGCCCCAGTGGTGATGGGAGAGGTTTTGATTGGATCAATAACAGGCAGGGGTACCAAAATGGAAGCTCAGGTCAAGTTTCATTTCTGCTTCCTGAGCTAGATTTCTTATATTTGCCTCCACGTGGCAGGGACTGGGTGGTGCCATCCTGGACTCCACGTGGCAGGAATTGGGTAGCACCATCTTGGGCTCCTGCCTCCCCTTTGCTATTGACATCATACCCAGCCATAAAGACTTAAACATCAGGTATTATACTTTCTGGATTTCTACAACTAGAGATAGACTGTACATTCTTTGAGGGGGTCTCAGGTGAATTTTGTGGCAGGGAACACTTGGAAAACACTGCTAATGTTTCTTTTAGCCATGTGTGTAAATCTTATCACTCACTAGATCCCCCCCCTTTGAAACCCCTAGATTGAGTTTCAACTTGGGGTCTGACATTCTGAGTTTCCATCCTCAGGACTACTCTGGAGGGGCTTGTAGTGACGCAGCCACATAAGGTGGGCAGCTGTCTTCTGGGCTACCGAAGCCTTGACCGTGGCTGTGATAACGTTTTTGAGTAAAGGGATCAAGCAAGACAAGAAGAGGAGTAGCCCTAGGATCATGAGAACAGTGACAACCAGGGTCTTTAAGCCCCCAGGGGCAGAGAAACATCATCCAAAGACACCATTTACATCCCAACCCTTCTAAGACTGGACAGGAGCATGGGCATTCTTATGTTATCAGAGATGTTGGTTAGAGCCTTGCCATCATTGTCTGTGTTTAGACAGCAGTTAGTGAAATTAAACTTTCCACAAACCCCTCCTTCTTCAGCTAATAAGTAATCTAGGGCTAAGTGGTTTTGGTAAATGGATGCTCTCATTTGCTGTTGTTGGTTAGCTATAATCTCCAGCGCAGTGGCTGTTTGGTTGGTTATGATTTCTTGAACTACCTGGAGTCTGATAATGAGATTTAGCGTGTATATAGGTGTCCAGTAGCCCCAGTCCCATCCTGAGCCCAGGTGGCTCGGACATAATATTGGATAATTTGATGGAGTGGCCACTCATTGCTGTTCCATTGCTGGGTTCCTCCTATCTCAATTATGGGGTGATGCTGATGTGAGGTTTTGGGGAGTAAATCATCAAATAAGGGAAGGCCCAGGGATTCACCAGTGGCATTGGGGAGCAGGAAGAACCCTGGCATGATGATGCCAAGAGAACAGGTGCTGGTCCAGTTACTGGGGAGGAGGGTATAAGTCATTTTTCCACAAAGCCAGAACATTCCATCCAGAGCTATCCATTGAAGGCTTGTGTTCCAGGGTTATTCCCAGAGTGGCTAGGGTGGGGGGCAGTTCTTGTAGGGGCTGCTGAGGGATTTATTAGTATGATTATTGCTAAGCAACCAGACCCCTGCAGAGCCATTTGAGATTAGGATGTCAATATAAGAACTGTCCCCAATTTGCTTTCCCCCTGCATCATCTCTGAGCCTTGAGACACATTTGGTTCCCACTGTGGAGTATGTAAGTGGCCAGGCAAGTGGTCTCTGATAGGGGGAGTAGGAGCTATTTAGTGAGATGAGCGGGACAAGATTCAGGCCTTGCCATGGCCACTGCTCATTCATCTGATCCCCCCACACACAGACCCAACAGTTGATAAAATTAAGGAATGGGCGATATGCTCAGCTAGATCCACAGACAGATTTTTTCCAGAGACAGGTAATTGTAAATCCCATTTTAAAAGGTATATAAATTAGAGTCAGATTCTTGGAATACAGGTTTGGATGTTGCACTGGCTAGCTGAGTTTTTAGAGTCTTTACAATCCTTTCCACTACCTTTTCTCGCTTTATGTTCTTGAGAACTTGGGAATTTACTCCCCATTGCCCAATAGGAGTAAAACACAAATATTGTTTTCCTCATGGACAAATCTGCGTGTTTTTGGAGCCCCCAGGCCCTTGTTTTTTAGTCCAGTAGTAGTGGTGGCCTCCCTCTATACAATTGTTTTCGCTGAAATCTGTTTGCAGGACTGATTGATATGGTATAGGAGGTGAAGGTCTGAACTGTTCTGCCACCTACTCAGAAAGGCTGATAACAGTGAGAACAGGGTGTTCCTGAGGCAAAGGGGATTTTAAGTAACAAGAGGGTGATGAGAAGATTCCTCAAACTTTGGCCATGCATGGACCAGTCAGCTTTCTGGATGTGACTGTAGCAGGGCATGGTGTCTTTCTCAGGGTCAGGCAGCAGGGGTTGTTGGGGTCCATTGTAGCTTCCCACAGCAGTTCTGGGGTGGCCCATTTGAGGTGGTTATGATGGATTCAGGCAGCTATACCATCTACTTTTGAAACTGTGGAGGTAGTTAAAGGGTCCTCTCCACTTTGCTTTGAGAGGAGCTTGATTCCAGTCCTTAACCCAAACTAAGTCTCCAGGCTTATAGGGTTGGATAAGGGTAGTTAAACTAATTGGTGTTCTATCTAGCATCCATTTATGTAGGTCATGGGTGACCCTTCCCAGTTCCCTCATAACCCTATGAATTTCTATTTTTCCTATTTCACTCAGTCTTCCTGGAAGCCCTTGGAGGATAGGAAGGGGTAAAGAAAACATCATCTCACAGGGAGAATACTCTGTTTTCTTAGTGGGAGTACATCTAATCTTGAACAGGATTAAGGGTAAGGATTGGACCCAAGTTAGCTTGGTTTCCTAACACATTTTTCCTAACCCAGTTTTGATGGTTCTGTTCATCCTTTCTACTTAGCCTGAACTCTGTGGCCTCTATGCAGAATGCAACTTCCAGGTAATTCCCAAAGGTGCTGCCACATTCTGAGTGACTTCTGTGACAAAGGCCAGTCCATTGTCTGACCCTATGTGTAGGGGAAGTCCATATCTGGGAATGATTGAGTAAGGTTTGAGTTACTTCCCTGGCCTTTTCTGTATGGCAGTGGTATGCTTCTACCCATCCAGTCTGAGTGCACACTATGACTAGGAGGTATAGATATCCATTACATTTTGGAAGTTTGGAAAAGTCAATTTGTATATTTTCAAAGGGGACTGGTCCTATAGCCTGTATTCCAGGAGGGAGTTCAAGTCCTTGCTTAGGATTGTTTTTGCTGCAGGTCATGCACCACTGTACAAACCCTTTTACCAGATGGTGTATGTAGTCATACAGGCTGAGCAGCTTTTCAAGGTTTTCTCACCCAATGTGAGTGGATTCATGTGCCTCGCGCACAATAATTGGCCCAAGCTTGTAAGGAATGGCTATGTGGTTATCAGGCAGTAGCATCCATTTTCCTGGGGTTTTGGTTGCCTTTTCTCTTCTTAGCCACTCCCTCTCTTGGGGCTCGTAGGAGGGGACATGGTCAGGTACCCAGTGCAGGAGTAGGGGCACCAGCAGGTGGTTGGATATTGTAGAGGGATTTGGGGTGGCCCCTTTGCTTCACTGTTGGCCTTAGAGTTTCCTTGCACCTCAGGGCTTGCTCTCTTTGATGCCCTCTACAGTGCATGATGGCCACCTTTGTTGGTTTCCTAACAGCTTCAAGCAGTTTTAGGATCTCTTGAGGGTGCTTTAGGTCCTTTCCTCCAGAATTCAATAGTTTCTTTTCCTTGTAAAGAGCTCCATGGATATGTAGAGTTAAAAAGGCATACTTAGAGTCAATGTAGATGTTGACTACTGGATCTGCCCCCCAACTCTAGTGCCCGGGCGAGGACAATTAACTCGGCCTTTTGGGTGGAAATACTGGCCAGGAGGGGCTCTGCCTCTAAGACTTTGTCCAAATTTACAACAGCATACCTGACTTGCCATTTTCCCTGTTGACTTATGGAACTGCTTCCATCCACAAACCTTTCTAAGTCCGGGTTAGGGTAGGGTGGTCTTTTAAGTTTGGCCTCCCAGAGTAGGTCGGTGCCAGCACTTCCTCGCAGTCATGGATTAGCTGCTTATCACTAAGCAGCAGCAGAGTGGCTGGATGTACCGTATGTACAATCTCCAACTTTATTCAGGGATTTTCACAAAGCGATCCCTTATAGTTGGTGAGCTGGGCATTGGTTAGCCAATGGTGCCCTCTAGAATTCATGACTGAGACTATAGAAGGGGAACTTTTACTTGCAAGCTTTTCCCAAGGGTTAACTTATTGGCTTCTTGAACAAGAAGAGCCATTGCTGCAAGGTCCTGCAGGCATGGTGGCCATCCAGCAGCAACATGGTCCAGCTGCTTTGAGAGGTAAGCAACTGGTCGATACCAAGACCCAATATGCGGGACCAGAACCCCACCTGCTATTTTCTTTCATTCAGATACGAACAAGGTGAAAGGCTTTCTAGGTCTGGGAGCCGTAGGGTAGGGGAAGTCAGCAATTGCCTTTTGAGTTGATGAAAGACCTGCTGCTGCTTTTTTTCCAATACAAAGGAATCTTTACTCCCCACTTTATAGATTTGTAGATGGGTTTCACTGTAACAGCAAAGTTTTGAATCTATATGTGACAGAACCCTACTGTCCCCCAGAAATTCCCAGAGGGTTCTCTGGTTGGTAGGCAGTGGGACAGCTTGGACTGCCTCTTTTCATTCTGCCCCCAATAATCTTTCCCCTCTCTGCATGGTGAACCCCAGATATTTCACTTTTTGTTGAAAGGCCTGGACTTTTTTTTCAAAGACTTTATAACCATAGCACTCTAGGAGGGTGAGCAGCTGGCCTGTTCCTTTGGCACAGCCTTCAAGAGATTCATGTCCAAAGGGGAGGTTGTCAACATTTTGGAGAAGGGTGCAAACCAAGGTATGGGAAGGAAAATATTTGAAGTCATAGGCCAGGGCTTCTCAAAAAATGATGGGAAGCCGGCGTGGTGGCGCATACTTGTAATCCCAGTACTTGGGAGGCTGAGACAGGAGGATCTGTGTTCGCGGCCAGCCTCAGCTACTTAGTGAGGCCCTCCGGAACTTAGTGAAACCCTGTTTCAAAATAAAGAATAAAAAATAGGGCTGGGGGTGTAGCCCAGAGGCAGAATGCCCCTGGTTTCAATCCCTGGTACTGAAAAAAAATGGTGGGGGAGTTTTTAAATCCTTGGGGCAATTGGGTCCAGGTGAACTGGTTTTTGGACCCTCCCACTCAAAAGCGAATAGTTCTTGGGTCGTAGGAGCCAGGCAGATGCTGAAGAAGGTGTCTTTCAGGTCCAGCCACGTTTACCAAGTCACAGAGGCTGGAATAAACTGAGGAGCGTGTATGGGTTAGGCACTGTAGGATGTAGAGTGACAGTGACTTGGTTGATGGCTCTCAAGTCCTGTGGTGGTTGGTAGTCCTGAGTTCCTGGCTTTTTGACTGGCAAGAGAGGAGAGTTCCACTGGGACTGATGCAGCATGATGATACCATGTTGTTGGAGCCTGTGTACATGGGGTGGATTGCCTCCAGGGCCAGTCGGGGATTGGGTTCTGCCATAATCACACTGGCCGGGCATCAGGGCAAAGTTCAATGACTACCGGCGCTGGGAATCTGGCCACTCCAGGTGAATTGTCCTCGGCCCAAACTGTGGGCCACCAGGCTGATACCTCTGTGCTGATGGACCCCCCTTTCTTCCCCTCAAACAGTCTCCGCTCTTCCTCTCGGGGTATTTAAAGGAATCACATCAGCTGAGAGCTGGGCACTGACTTCATTTTATCCTTTTCTGAGAACATATTGGTTGCTCTGAGTTTTGAGGAGGTCCCAACCCAGCAGCAGAACTGGACAGTCTGGCATATATAGAAATTGGTGAAGGACTTCCCTTCCCCCTAGGGTGCATCAGCAGGGGGTGAAAAATGTTTGCTGGGAGATTTTTCCAGTTGCTCCCATTATGTTGACATGTTGGTTGGTGAAGGGACTATCAGACTGGTGACCTCTGAGTGTTCTGCCCCAGTGTCAATGAGGAGCTGGAGGTTGTGACCCCCACACACACTGTCATTCGGACCATGGGCCCCTTGGGGACTTCGTGGAACAGTCCTCTTCAGTCATCCAGCAAACTAGCCTGGCTGACTGCTAGGAGAGGAGCCGGGAGGAGCCTGATGGTCCCTCCTGGCACCCTTGACCTTTTTTAGGACATTCATTTTTCCAGTGCCCAAGTTCTATACAGATTGCACTAGGAGCTTCTTTTCCTTCGGTGGCCCTGGGCGTTGGGACCAAAGGGCCCCATCTGGTCGGTCCTTGGTTAGGCTTTCCATGGAGCAGTGCACTCCATGCCACTGAGAAGAGGCCAGATTTTCGCCACATTTTCCAGTCTGCTTCCAGTTTTTCTTTGATGTCTCAGTTAACGAAGACCTTGTTTGCTACCTCAAGGAGTTGGGAAGCATTCAATCCTGCAAATCCCTCCAGCTTCTGTAGCTTGTGATGAATGTAACTAGGGCTTTGACTAACGAAGGCAGTGTTAACCTATTGCTGGTTTTTGGATGCCTCGGGGTCAAATGGAGTAAACATAGGATAAGCCTCACACAGCCTCTAGTAAAAAGCCCTGAGGCTCTCGTCTGGTTTTGAAGAATCTCTCCAACCTTGGCAATATTTGTGGCCTTGTAGCCCCCCGCCCCCATTTGATGTCCCTGGAGGAGAGCCTCTCTGTATGTAAGCCTCCAGTTTGGCCATGTCTTCAGGATTATTTGGATCCCAGTAGGGGTCTGTTGTGGGGAGGATTGTTGAACATAGTCCTGGGGGTTTAGGGCTTTGGCTGGGGCATTTTCTTCAGCCCAGTGGGCTGCTGATTGCAGAATGCAGCACCTTTCTTCAGTATTGAAAAGAGTCAGGAGCTGATGACAGTCATGTCAAGTAGAATTGTGCGTTTGGAAGATGAATTGGAGGAGGTTGGCCAGGGCCTGTGGCTTTCCAGTATAAGAGAGAGCATGATGTTTCCAGTTGAGAAGGTCGGTCATAGTAAAGGGCTGGCACGCTAATGTGGGCTGACCGGGCTGCACCTGTCCATGTTCATCCATGGTGGGGCCCCCTGAACCCACCTTAGAGGGAACTGGCCACCAGAGGGCAGTGGAGTTTCATGAACAGGACCCTCATGGAGTCGATGGTGGAACTTCAAGTTCCAGGAAGGGCCTGTTAGCGTCAGCAGCGGTGGGGAAGTGATGGTAGTGGACGAGGGGAAGACTCATCTGTGGCGCATTCAGACATTGTTGTGGGACTGGCATAGGATGATGGTGGAGATGGGGTCCCTGCCTCTGGACTTGAGGGCCAGTTAGACGGGCCAGGAGGAGATGACTGGGGAGGAGGTGCTGCAGGTGCCTGTGCAGCCTCTGGCTGCCACACAGGCTGTGGGATATATGGTGCCGGCAGGCCTGGTTCCTCCGAGGGACTCCCCAGAATGGGTGGCATCTTGGTTTCACCTGGGTGTTGCCTTTGCTTTCCTGCTTGGCCATTACCTCCCTTTTTCTTGGCAAGTAAGAGCTGGGAGACTAGGTCTTGCGACCACAGAGGAGGATTATGAACTAGTTTGAGCCATGTATTTATGTAGGAACACTGGCCTGGATGTCCTGGACTGCCTGTGATTCAATCCCAAATGTATTGGCTGACATCCAGATCTAATGAGCCCTCTCATGGCCAACTTTCTCCAAGGGCTGGCCATTCCACCTCACATAAATTACATAACTTTCCTGGGGTTAGCTTGAGTCCATAATCACCTTTCCAAAATTTCTGATCATGAGGCCAAGGGGAGTTGATTTACTTTGTTTCCCTCCCATTTCTACCTAAAAAGTCTGATCTAGTGCTGGGATGCCTAAATCAGATAACAGACAGCACTTGCTTCGTCTGTGCCCAGCCGTTCCCTGGAGGAGGGGTTTCAAGCTGTCACCTGGCAATAGGCATATCGGTATCAATCTCTGATTTGGTCAGACCAAGAACCTTTTAGGTCCTTTCTGTACTGTCACTTAGCCAATATGGGATGGCCCTGGATCCAGGCAGCAGATTCAACACTTGCTTTGGCTCTGTGAGGTGCAAACCAGAGTTTGACCTTGGTGTTCATATCAGTCACACACTTGTACTCATCATTCGCACAAACCCAATCAGAATCCTGAACTGAATTCCGGTTTTGTGTCCCTCAGACACTACTCGGGGAATTCCAAGGGGGTGTTCCGCTATTCTGATAGCAGGACCTGACTGAGTTCTGGGGCAGCCTACCATGATTCAGATGTCCCCACTGAGAAATGACTCATTCCATCTCCATCCTAAAACCTTGGCGACTGTCAGTCCTGGAGTCGGCCATCTCTGGGCGAGGTCTCCCATACAGTGGCAAAGAGTCCTCCAGCATGCTCAGTGGACCTATGTCAGCACCGGGGAAGGCTGACTCCTGAGACACAGGTAGGAGGAGGAAAAGCACCCTGGGTCCCATCCCCGGGACCAGCCAGAAAGAGAGGTCAGTTTCCTAGCCAATGCACCAAAATGTTGCAGGTCAACAAAGAAATGAGACCCAGAGGTCAGATCAGGATGCAACAAATTTATTTACTGGTGAAGCTCCGAGAGCAAAGCTCCATATCTGAGCCCTGAATAACATCAACATACAGATTATATAGCCCCAGTGGTGATGGGACAGGTTTTGATTGGATCAATAACAGGCAGAGGTACCAAAATGAAAGATCAGGTCAGGTTTAATTTCTGCTTCCTGAGCTAGATTTCCTATATTTGCTTCCATGTGGCAAAGACTAGGTGGCACCATCTTGGACTCCACGTGGCAGGGACTGGGTGGTGCCATCATGGGCTCCACGTGGCAGGGACTGGATGGCACCATCATTGGCTCCACATGGCAGAGACTGGGTGGCACCATCATGGGCTCCATGTGGCAGGGATTGGATGGTGCCTTCTTGGGTTCCTATCTTGCCTTTTCTATTGGCATCTTACCCAGATATAAATAATTAAACACCATGTGCACTTTATGGATTTCTACAACTGGAGATAGACTACATTCTTTGAGAGGGACACAGGTGAGTTTTATGACAGGGAACACTTGAAAAACACTGCTAATATTTCTTTTAGCCATTTGTGTAAATCTTTTCACTCACTAGATTCATGTCAATGTCTTAGTCATCTATTTTGTTTCTAATTTTTCAATATGTCATGTATATGAGCTAAGAAACCAAAAATTATATTTTTGGATGCAAAGTTATCATATATATGGTATCCTTTTGTATATATCTAAAATCCTACAACAAAATATAGATATTAACAACAAAAATAGATATTCTGTATAGTCAAATATAATGCGTCATTTGAGAAATGCCTGAGTTTCAAGAACATAAGGATCAGAGGTTCTGAGTTTAGCATTCAGATCTGTGGCTTATCAGTTTATCATTTAAGTTCTTTGACTTTTTCCAGAAAAAAAGATGGTGGAATAGAGGAAGAGTGTGTTTTGGTTGCTCAGAACTCAGAATTCAACCAGCAGGAAGACTGCTTCTTGGTAAGAGAAGAAAAGCAGTCAGAACTGAACAGAAGAAAGACAGTTGAAACATGGTGGAAGTGGATGCAGCACAGAGAGCAGAGGACTGAAAAGAGCTCCAAGCATCTGATCTGGTGAGCAGAGAACAGAAGCAGCACAATTTTAACAAGCCCACGCTGGAGCTGGCAGCTGCTGGGACCCGACAGCTCTCAGAGACCAACTCCAGCAAAGAAGAAGCAGAGTTTTTTCAATCCAGTGATTGCAGAAAACCATGATCAGAAGGAATCACATTCTTCTCTTCATGCTCAAATACCTCAAGACTGGACTCCCCAGACCACCCAACCAAATTAACCAGTGAGGTCTTGTGGCTGCAGCTGAACTCAGACCAATAAATGACAGGACCTTCCTGCAGGGACCCCAGTGGCTACAAGCTACATCATCAAGACCACTGTGAATCTACAGATCAATGCGCCGAGTCACCCAGTGAACTCCTGTGGCTACAGCTGAACTTGTCCCTCACACACGATTTGTGTTGTTCCACAATGTCATGAGGCTTATTAAACTCTCAATGGTTAGAGCACACAGGAATTTATGAAATTCTACAAGTAAAGTTAATTTGGATTCTGGGCAGCTGCTTTGCCAAAAGCCAATTAGCTATGAATGAGCATGAAATGATACACTCAGAAATCCAATAATTTAGGTTGTCAAACAATTATATTAAACAATACACAAGTCCTAAAACTTAGAGCACTTTAAATACTTACAAATAACCAGTTACAAAAAAGCAGGGGGAAGAGGATAATGAAACAAGTCCAGGAATGGAAGAGGAGATTCTAAAGTTGGTCCGGGTGCTGAGAAGGCTGAAGAGTCACACTGATCCTCAGTCAGCAAAATGCAGGACCAAAGTGAAGTCACTGGATCAGAGTTATACACACAGTAGACTCATCGTGGCATAAGCAATAGCTCAGCATGCTGTGTCAAAACAGCTGTTCATTTATAGGGTTCCTATAAGTTACTGTCAGTGCTGTCAATTGTCCTTGGCAGGCTAATCAAGCCCTACCATACACTTGTCATTTCCACAAATGTAGTGATGACATAAGTCTGTCAGATGCAGGAAGAGATTTGTGATTCAAAGGTATGACATTGCAGCACAGGAGAGTTGATCTGAGCCATATGCTGACATATCAAAACAAGTTGCTTGATGAGTTCCTGAGGTTGTTTATGTCTCATGCTTTATATATCTGAAATGAAGGAGACAACAAATAAATTAAAGACCTCAGTAGAAACCACCTCTGGAAGACTAGACCACATGAAAGATATAGTCTCACTCTTGGAAGACAGCTCATTCAAAACTGAACACACAGTAAACAATATAGAGAAGACAATATGATACAACCAAAACATCCAAGAAATATAGAATAATATGAAATGACCTAATTTACAAATAATAGGCATTGAAGAAGGTCTAGAATCACAAACCAAGGGTATTAGAAAACTCTTCAGAGAAATATCAGAGAATTTCCTAAAGATAGAAAAAGAGTTGGACATCCACATACAGGAGACATTCAGAACACAAACAAGACAAGATCAAAGAAGAACTTCTCCACGCCACTTAATAATCAAAATGACTAACCTAGAGGCTAAGGAAAGAATTTTAAATGCATTGAGAACAAAAGAACAGATGACATTCAGGGGAAAAACAATAAGAATCACTCCAGACTTCTCAACCCAAGTCATGAAAGTCAGGAGAGGCTGGTATGATGTACTCCAGACCCTGAAAGAAAACAATTTCCAACCAAGTCTGCTATATCCAGCAAAGATATCATTCAAAATTTATGAAGGACTTAAAACATTTCACGACAAGCAGAAACTAAAAGAATTCATGACTACTAAGCCAGTACTAGAGAAAACAAAGAAATACAACACAAAGAAGAAAAAAGAAGTAAATACTAGAACCAGAGAAGGAGTGAATTCCACCAGATGAGCAACTAAGTGAAAGAGAAGTAATACTACATCAAACAGATAATATAATTCAAAATGATAGGAAACAAAAATCATCTCTCAATATTAACAGTGATTGTCAAAGGTCTAAACTCCCCAATTAAAAGGCATAGATTGGCAATGTGGATTAAGGATCATAATCCAACTATATGCTACTTGCAAGAAACTCACCTTATAGGCAAAGATAGGTGAAAGGGTGGAAAAGAATATACCATGTAAATGGAGACCAAAAACAAGCAGTGGTAGCAATGCTCATATCCAACAAAACAGACTTTAAGCTAAAACTTATCAGAAGAGATAAAGTGGATCACTTCTTACTAATAGAAGGAACAATCTAAGAAGAAGATGTAATGATAGTAATGCCCCAAATGTTGGTACACCCACTTTTATAAAACAAACTCTTCAGGACAGAAAGTCTCAAATAGATTCAAATACAATAATGTTTGAAGACTTCAACACACTGCTCACACCACTAGATGGATCTTCCAGGCAAAAGATGAGTAAAGACTCTTCAGACCTAAAGAACACTATAAACCAAATGGACCTAAAAGACATATTCAGAATATTTCAAACAACAACAGCTGAATACACATTCTTCTCAGAGGCTCATGGAACTTTCTCCAAAGTAGACCACATTCTGGGTCACAAAGCAAGTATGAGAAAATTTAAAAAATGTAATATCATTCTCTGCATCTTTTCAGATCATAATGGAATGAAATTAGAAATCAACAACAGGAAGACCAAAAGAAATTTCATAAATACATGGAGACTAAATGATACACTTTTGAATGAGGACTGGATCATAGAAGAAAGAAGGACAGAAATAAAACATCCTAGAACTAAGCAAAAATAGAGACACAACATACCAAAATCTACGGGACACTTTGTAGGCACTATTAAGAGGGAAGTTTATAGCACTTAAAGCCCACATAAGAAAAAAAGAAGGTCACCAAAAAAATAACCTAATGACAGACCTCAAGAACCTCGAAAATAGGAATGCTAATCCCAAAGCCAGTAGAAGGCAGGAGATAATTTAAATCAGAATAGTAATCAATGAAATAGAGAATAACAACAACAAACAATACAAAAGATCAACAAAACAAAAAGCTAGTTATTTGAAAAGATTAAGAAGATTGATGAACTCTTAGCCAGCCTAACCAAAAGAGAGAATCAACCCACATTATTAAAATCAGAAATGAAAAAGGAGACATCACCACAGACAGTGGGAAAATACAGAGAATCATCAGAAACTATTTTGAAAATTTATATTCCAACAAACTGAAAAACAAAGGAGGCATCACAATTCTTGACTTCAAATTATACTACAGAGCTATAGTAATTAAAACAGCATGGTATTAGCACAAAAACAGACACATAGACCAATGAAACAGAATTAAAGATACAGAAACAAATCCACACACATATAACTGATTGATTTTTGACAAAGGTGCCAAATGCATACATTGGAGAAAAGACAGCCTTTTCAACAAATGGTGTAACAACCTCTCACCCTGCAGAGGAGTCAATTCAAGATGGATTAAAGAACTGGAAATTAGGCCAGAGACTGAAATTACTAGAGAAGGGAATAGGTAGTTCCAACATTCCAACCTGTAGACACAGGTAGAAACTTCCTCTATAAGACTCCCACATATCAGAAAATTAATCAAAAACTAATAAATGAGATGGCATTAAAGTAAAAAGTTTCTGCTCATCAAAGGAAACTTTGACTTTAAGACTTGTTGTCTTTACAATGAGGGTGATAGAATTTATATTTTTTACTCTATCAAATGAGACAGTGCATATGAAATTACTCTATAATTGCATAAATGCTAGTTACTACTAAAGAAGCAAATGTCTTTGGGGAGTTTATGAGTTGAATGTTAAAGTCTTTACAATGTGAAAAAAGAAAGGTAAAAGGGATCTATTATATAATTTTACTTTGTATATTTTTTGCATATTGCAGGAATATTTCCAAATTCAAGGCCTCCGTAATTGAAGGGTTGTGATGTTTACTACTGAAAGATGTAACTGAACAGTGCTTACAACTTTCTGGTTACTTACTTTGCAAAATATTGGCCCAACATTATTTTACATTTTCAAAATAACTTCCAGTGTTACATTTCCTTCAGGAAGTTCAAAACTCATGTCCTTTCTGTAGATCTTCCTTGAAAGTCAAATATTTGGTCACAGACATGATGCTATGAGTTGGAATGACTGAATGTTAGCATTTTAAGTTCATTAAAATTTTCTGTGAACTGGAAGATGGCAAGGACAGGTTTTAACATTCTCAGCATAGATTAATGAGAGCCCAAGGCCAGGAACACAGAAAACTGTCAGAAATTAACATAAGACAAGAGGCTTTAAATAATACTAATTCCATTGCAAAAGAATTAATGCTTGGGAACAGAGCTAGAAAGCCTCATAATCTAGTTGAGTAAATTTTGCTCTAGGGATAAAAGAATATCTCAGCTTGTCTGGCAGGACTCTAGAGAGACTCCTGGGCAGTAGGGATATGTGCTAGATGGATATGCATAGAGGTGGCCCAGAATGGCTGATTTTTATTCAGCATTCTGTTTTAATACTGGAGGCTTAGATTGAGAGGCTGAAATGGATCACTACTACTTTTTTTGTGGTAAAGATTGCTGCGGGTTGTTCAGGATTAGAAAGACCTGTGTAACAGAAAAAAGGGGGGCACTCTGGGATAGTTCTCTAAGAGAACTCAAATTCTCAAGGTCGTTTAGGGCCACCCTGTCTCACTCAGCACAGAAACTTCAAGAGTAGTCTAGTAGTGATACTGAACCTGGCTACAACAACTAGAGTTTGCCTTTATATATGAAGAGGGTGCTGATTCTAACAAGGTTTTTGATTATAGAAAATGCTGAGATCTTGCGGTATTCTAGAGTGCTAAATTATTTCTTTTTTACTCTAGCAAAAATAGATGGATCTGGAGAACATTATGCTAAGTAAGATAAGCCAGTCACAGAAAGTGGAGAGTCATGATTTCTCTCATATGTGGAAGCTAGAGAAAAGTCAGGATACAAGAAGGATGCCAAATAAAAGAGGAGAAACCCCAATGGAGTGATGGTGGGGGTGGAGGGGAGGGTGGTGATGGGAAGGGGTAAGAATTAATGAATGAAACCATTCCACTTCTTTAGTTCTTCTTTAATTTCTTTCAGCAATGTTTTGTAGTTTTCAGTGGAAAAGCCTTTTATTTACTTGGTTAAACTTATTCCTAGGTATTTTATTCTTTTGAATGGTATTATAAATGCCATTGTTTTCTGATTACCTGTCCAGATTATAACTTGTTTATAGAAACACAACTGAGTTTTATATTGATCTTGGACACTTTATTGGTTCTAGTGGTTTAAAAATCTTTGGAGCTGGGTGTGATGGTTGTGCCTATAATCCCAGAAGGGAGGATGAGACAGAAGTATTATAGGTTTGAGGCAGCCTCAGAGACTTACAGAGAACCTTAGCAACTCAGCCAGACCCTATTTCAAAATAAAAAGTAAAATAGGGCTGGGAGTGTAGCTCAGAAGTAGAATGACCTCGGGTTCAATCCCCTGTACCTCCTGCAAAAAAAGAACACTATGGGATTTGCTATATATTGGATCATGTCACCTTCAAGTAAATAGTTTTGCTTTTATTTCTTTCCAATTTGGAATGCCCTTTATTTCTTTTTCTTGCCTAATTACTCTGACTAGAACTTAGTACAATGTTGAATAACAGTGCTAAAAGTAGGCACACTTGTCTTATTCCTTATAGTAGAGGGAAAGTTGCTTTATTTCATTATTGGGTATTTTAGTAGTGTGTTAGAGATGTCGGAATAAAGTACCACTGACTGGATGACTTAAGCCACAGAAATTTATTTTCTCACATGTCAGAAGGCTGGCAATCTCAGATCAATTGTCACCAGGATTGGTTTCTCCTGAGGCTCTCCACTTGGCTTGCAGATGGCCATTTTGCCTTCACACAGAGTTTTCCTTGTGCATCTGTGGCACATTAAAGAAGGGGAGACTCTTCTAATAAAGATTAGGGTCCTATCCTTATGACCTAACTTTACCTCATTACCTCATTAAAAGCCTTATCTCCAAACACAGTCACATTTCTAAGGTTTAGTGCTTCAACACAAGAGTTTTGGAGGCATACCATTGCATCCGTAACAAGTATGATGTTAGCCATAGTGGTTCATAAAAGCCCTTCATCTTTACAAAGTTCCCTTCTACTACCAGTTTGCTGAATATTCATAACACAAAAAAAGATTGAATTTTGTCAAATACTTTTCTGTGTTGATGGAAATGATCATGTGTCCTCCCCTACTTTTTCTGATGATCTATTATTCTAGGGTGTAGTACACTGACTGGCTTTTGTATTTTGAACCACCTTTGTATTTCTGGGATAAATCTAACTTGGATAACAGTGTATATCCTTTCATTATGCTGTTGAATCCTATTTACTATTATTTCTTAAAGATTTTTATATCTATATTTCTAAGGGATATTGGCCTGAAGATTTTTTTATGTTCTTTGTCTGATTTTAGTCTCAGGGCAACACTGGATTCACAGAGTGTGTTAAGAATTATTTCCTTCTCTTATTTTTAGAACACCTTGAGAAAAGTGTTACTTTTTCTTTAAATGTTTGGTAATATTCACGAGTGTAACCATCTGGTCCTGGACTTTTGTTGTTGTTGTTGAGTAATATTTGATTACTGATTCAATCTTGCCAATGCTCTTGAGACTTTATTCCGGGTCTTGAAGAGGTTAGAGGGGAGAAGGCAAGACAGCCAAGCTCCCTGAGTGAAACTCAGCTCTTTCTTTTATTACAGACTTACAGTGTTAAGACTGGGCTACTAAACCATTGAGTGTCTCTAGTTAGGGAGTAGAGCATTGTGTTAGGAATGTTTTAGAATGTTACCTGGCAGTCTTGCAGGTGTGGCAGAGATTGCTGCCTTCACTCTCTCCCTATGGTGGTCTTCCTTAAACAAAGCAAGCCAAAGGTATAGTAAAGCAGAAGAAAATAGCTCATATAATGAAGGGGCATTGAGGTCACTGTCTTCAGTTCCCTCAAGACAGTGCCAAAGCAAGAGAGAAACTATAAATCCTTAAGCCAGCATTTTTTAGACTTAGTTTCCCACACAATCTTGTTACTTCTTATATGTAGATTTTTATTTCTTCTTGGGTCCGTTTTAGTAATTTGTGGTTCTAGAAATTTACTTCATCTAGGTTATTTAATTGGTAGGCATACAAAATTTCATAGAATTCTCTTATGAAGCTTTTAAGTTCTGTAAGCAGGGTTAGTTCATAATGAGGCACAGTGAAATCCACTCTCTGCAATGTCTGCATATAGACTTGTCTGCTAGATTAATGTTAGAAATACTAAGAATTGGAGTGACAGGTAATCAAGAGCTTACACATTCTTGTTTAGCACCTGGTTTCTTGGAACTTTCAAGCAAAGTGTTATCATGAGCAGAAACAACATTCCTGTCCATCTCAGCACATATGCATGAAAACTTGAACCCAAGGATATCATTAAAGATTAGATTAAACAATTGAGTGGAAATATGATATCTGCTATTTGTGGGGGCTCCTAGCTTATTCGGGTAGCACACTAAACACTTATTTTACTTAATCCTTAGCACAACTCTCTGAAGTGGTACCACTTTTAAACTGTTTACAAATGTAGACAAAGAAATTGAGACCAATGAAAGCATAAAAATAAAAACTAGAGAATAAGAGGTAGAGATGAGCCTTGAACCCAGGTCTTTCTGTCACCAATGTCTATGTTTCCTTCCAACTGACTCCAGACAAGCAAAATAAATTAGTCTCCTAGTTCCTGGAGAATTTGGCATTATTTTTACATAAAAAAGAGTAGTTTCTCAATTTTCCCAATGACTAGTTTGGAAATAAGAAAAAATTGAGTTATGATTATTTCCTGCTTAAGATTACTGACATACTTGAGACATTTTACAAAGAATTAAAGCTATTTTGTAGCCCAATAGCTTAGTTATTATAAGGTAAAAAAGTTTATGAAGTTCTAAAATTTTCAGTGTAGCAAAGCAAAGGAGGTAAAATTATAAAAAATAACATAGTTCAGTCTTTAATACCCAATAATTGTTTTATTATTCTAAAGTGGATTTGCTTAGCCTAATAAATCCAATAATCTATCTAAAAGACTCATTTTCTTTCTTCAACTCAGCAATGAAATAAACTCTCTCTAAAGACAAATATATTTTTAAAATAGATAATAGCATTTTCAAGGAGAAATCAAGAAAAGGCTCAATGTTCAAAATGATCATTCTACAAAATAATTTCTAATATTTAGGGATGGCAGTTTTTTAAGTATTGGAGTTAAAGTGCTTTGATGTCAAAACAGAAGGGCAAAAGATAGTTCACTATTTTTTAAAAGCCTGGACCATTATAATTTGGAACATTTAGTGCTTAACTTCAAGTCACTGCCATCTTCTATCTTATTAAAATCTTAGATTTTTGATGCATAGCTAAAATGATAATGAAATCATTTAAAAAGTTATCAAATCTGGCATAAAATGAAGAGCTAACACAACAGAAACATGAGACTATACGCATGAGAAAACACAAAGAAAAAAATACCTCTGTATAATTTTAGGTTCATAATTCAGCACTTAATGAAATTTGTTTCTTAGAGCAGATGGAAGACAATTACATTTTTATGAAATATATAAAACTTATATTATTTTCCTCCAACTATTTTTGAACCTAATAGGGAGAGGAAACAAATTGTTCTAAGCAGATGTTGGTGAAGATGCAACTTTGTTCTGATCACTTTGTGTGGGGAAAGAAGAAACTAACTTCTTTAACATTATTATTGGAATTTATTTTATGTAAATTATTCCCCATACAATGCTTTTTCTCAGGAATCACAGAACATAAGATGATAACTAGGTAAAAGGAAGTAGAATTTAACAGGCTTCTCTAAAACACTTCATGGATCATCTACAAAGTCTCCCTGAAGATAATCTTATCTCTCTTCCATCTATCACCATGATTGAACACAGGGGCATTCTATTTTCAAGCTATACCACCAGCTCTGTTTTTATTCTGTAGTTTGAAACAGGGTCTCACTAAGTTGTGGAGGGCCTCACTAAGTAGTGAACCTGTGATCCTCCTGCCTCAGCCTCCCAAGTACTGGGTCACCCAGCAGGTGACCACTCTTTGAAGAACATTTGGATGTCTCCATTTTTTTATTTAGCTATCTCAAATATTACTGTAACAAGAATGCTGTGTATGTCTTCTTGAGCGCATGTGAAGAGTTTTACGCAGGTCATATCCACCTATAAGTAAATTATCAGGTCATAAGATAGATATATCTTCCCAGTACTCCCATACTACCCTACTTCAATGAAGCACAGAATAAACGACTTGGAGGAAATTACTTAGAGAAAACAAAGATTAGAGAGAGAAAAAGAGTAAATGAAAGGAATGATAGATAGATTGACTGATATCAGACATGGTCTAGTCAAATGATGTGTTAATTTAATTCTACTCCTGTGGTATCATGGATAATTAAAGTATCACATTAATAAAGTGTTAACCATGAAAATATTACTACACACTTGTCCTGTTTTCAGTTGCTATTTCTCACACTAGGGCAAATCATTTATGAGAAGGTTACTAATTTTTCTTGAATTTTTATATAATCCAGGGCCACTGTGACTTTTGAGGTTTACTATGGAAATCTTATAGCTCTTTGAGGTTTAAATAAGAAAATGGGTGCTATACAGACTGGCAATGTGGATCAAAAGGCATAACCCAACTATATACTGTCTACAAGAAACTCACCTTCTAGCCAAAGATACTCACTCATATGCTAAAGGTAAAAGGATGGAAAAAGATATACCATTCAAACGGAGATCGAAAACAAGCAGGGGTAGCAATGCTTATATCAGACAAAACAGACTTTAAGCTAAAACACATCAGAAGAGACAAAGAGGGTCACTTCTTATTAATAAAAGGAACAATCCAACAAGAATATATAATAATAGTAATTATTATACTATTATATATGTTATATATATGTTATATATACTATATATGTTATATATGTATATTATATATATATTATACTATTATATATATGCACCCCAAATGTGTGTGCACCCACATTCATAAAACAAAGTCTTCGCGACATCAGGTCCCAAAAAGACCCAAACACAATATTATTGGGAGATTTCAACACACCACTCACGCCACTAGATTGATCCTCCGGACAAAAGATGAATAAAGATTGTTCAGACCTAAAGAAAACTATAGACCAAATGGATCTAATAGAAATATAGAGATTATTTCAACCAACAACACCTGAATACACATTTTTCTCAGCTGCCCAAGGAACATTCTCCAAATAGACCACATACTGGGTCACAAAGCAAGCACCAGCAAATTCAAAAGATGTGATATAATTTCCTGCATCTTCTCAGATCACAATGGATTGAAACTGGAAATTAACAACAGGAAGACAAAAAGTAATCACATAAGTACATGGAGACAGAATGATACACTCCTGAATGAGGACTGGATCAGAAAAGAAATAAGGGGAGAAATAAAAAAATTCCTGGAATTAAATGAAAATAGAGACACGACATATCAAAATCTGTGGGACACCTTGAAAGCGGTGTTAAGAGGAAAATTTATAGCACTGAGTGCTCACATAAGAAAAACAGAAAACATCAAAATAAATAACCTAATGACATACCTCAAGGATTTTGAAAAACAGGAACAGTCGCAGCCCAAAGCCAGTAGAAGGCAGGAGATAACTAAAATCAGAGCATAAGTTAATGAAATAGAAAATAAAAAAAATACAAAGAATCAACAAAACAAGAAGCTGGTTCTTTGAGAAGATTAACAGGATTGACAAACCACTAGCTAACCTAACCAAAAGAAGGAGAGAATCAACTCAAATTACCAAATCAGAAATGAAAAAGGGGACATCACCACAGATAGTGGAGAAATCCAGAGGATCATAAGAAGCTACTTTGAAAACTTATATTCCAATAAAATGGAAAACATGGAAGAAGTTGAAAGATTTTTAGACACATACAACCTACCTAAATTGAACCAAGAGGACATAGAAAACCTGAATCAACCAATAGCAAGCACAGAGATAGAAACAGCAATAAAAAGTCTTCCATCAAAGAAAAGCCCAGGTCCAGATGGTTTTCCAGCCGAATTTTACAAAACCTTCACAGACAAACTAAAACCAATACTTCACAAGCTATTCCATGAAATTGAAAGAGATGGAATTCTTCCAAACTCTTTTTACGAGGCCAACATCACATTAATACCAAAGCCAAATAAAGATACCTCAAGAAAAGAAAATTACAGACCAATATCATTAATGAACATAGACGCAAAAATTCTAAATAAAATACTAGCTACGCACATTCAAAACCATATTGAGAAAATCATACACCATGACCAAGTTGGTTTCATCCCAGGAAAGCAAGGCTGGTTCAACACACCCAAAACAATACATGTTATCCACCACATAAACCGAACTAAAAACAAGAATCACATGATCATTTCAATAGATGAGGAAAAAACATTTGACAAAATTCAACACCCATTCATGTTAAGAACTCTACAGAAAATCAGATTAGAAAACATACCTCAACATCATTAAGTCAATATATAAGAAACCCAAAGCCAACATCATATTGAATGGAGAAAAATTGCCAAAATTCCCCTAAAATCAGGAAAAAGACAAGGATGCCCACTATCACCACTCCTTTTCAACATAGTCCTTGAAACTCTTGCCAGAGCAATAATACAAGAGAAGGATATCAAAGGAATTCAAATAGGAAAAGAAGAACTAAAATTATCTTTATTTGCAGATGATATGATCCTATACCTAGAAGACCCAAAGAACTCAACCAAAAATCTACTAGAGTTAATTAACAAATTCAGCAAAGTAGCAGGATACAAGATCAACCTAAAAAAGTCAGTAGCTTTCATATATGCCAACCATGAATCCACTGAGAAAGAAATCCAGAAAACAATCCCATTCACAATAACTTCAAAACCAATCAAATACCTAGGAATAAACTTAACCAAAGAGGTAAAAGACCTCTACAATGAAAACTATAGAAC
>PVJS01024066.1:0-29004 GCA_004027185.1 Glis glis
CGCGCTACGCCCCCGGCCCTATTTTCTATACTTTAGTTTGAAACTGGGTCTCACGAAGTTGCGGAGGGCCTCACTAAGTAGAGAGGGAGAGAGAGACAGGGTGAGAGAGAGCGAGAGCTGAGGCTGGCCGCGAACCCGGATCCTCCGGTCTCTGCCTCCCAAAGTACTGGGATTACAGGCGTGCGCCACCACGCCCGGCCTGGAACATCTTTGATCTTTCCCCTGAATTACTGCCCCCTGACCTTTGTAAGTAACTAAGGCCTGGGCCTTTGGTAGTAGTAGTAAGATAGAACAAGGTGTAGCCGAGCGTGGTGGTGCATGCTTGTAATCCCAGCACTTGGGAGGCTGAGCGGGAGGATCCGGGTTCACAGCCAGCCTCAGCTACTTAGTGAGGCCCTCCACAACTTAGTGAGACCCAGTTTCAAAATAAAGAATAATAAAAAAAAAGAACAAGGTGTGGTTGCTAAGGGATTATTTCTTTCCTACGGTATACTGTGTCTTTGTCTTTCTTTTTTTTTTTTTTTGTGGTACCGGGGATTGAACCCAGGGGTGTTCTACCTCTGCGCTACACCCCCGGTCCTATTTTTTATACTTTATTTTGAAACTGGGTCTCACGAGGTTGCGGAGGGCCTCACTAAGTAGAGAGAGAGAGAGAGAGAGAGAGAGAGAGAGAGCCGCGAACCCAGATCTTCCGGTCTCCGCCTCCCAAAGTACTGGGATTACAAGCGTGTACCACCATGCCCGGCTCTGTCTTTCTATTAAGCTTTTACTAAGGCAAATGGCTCTTACACTGATACTGTGTAATATTGTTCAGGGTGTTTAGAATTTCCTTAATTCTGTTCCTTAGCATTAGGGAACCAGTAAGTCAGTCCAAGGGGGAAAAAATTTTTTTAAGACAGGGTCTCTCTAAGTTTCTGAGGCTGGCCTTGAACTTGTGATCCTACTGCCTCAGCCTCCAGAGTAGCTGGGATTACAGGTGTGTGCCACTGCACTTGCTGGGAACTAGGTTCTTTTCACACACACACACCCCATCTTAGGTAAGGAGAAGGGAACCTAGAAGAACTGTTCCTTGCTTGTCTCTCCTAAGTCTAGAGCTTAAAGAGGAAGTAGGGGGAAGGGGAGCTTCTATTTGCTGTCCAGTGACAACCTGATGGCCTTGGGGGACTCACATCAGAGGCAAAGTAGAAACAAAGACCTGGGGCCTTATGTGTCCTCTCAATTATAGAAGAATGGACTTCCCTTCTTTTGCTTTCAGTGTTTACCTCCTTCTTCTGTGGATGACAGGGAGAAGAAGCCTGAATGTCTGACTTGCTGACAAGTTCAGAGGGCAAGACAGAGCTATCCATTTTCTTAGGTTGCCTCTAGAGAAGCCCCTCTAAAAAGTGTCTTTGAGCCAGGCGTGGTGGCGCACGCTTGTAATCCCAGTACTTTGGGAGGCGGAGACCGGAGGATCCGGGTTCGCGGCCAGCCTCAGCTCTCGCTCTGTCTCTCTCTCTCTCTCTCTCTCTCTCCCTTTCTCTCTCTCTCTCTCTTTAGTGAGGCCCTCCGCAACCTCGTGAGACCCGGTTTCAAAATAAAGCATAAAACATAGGGCCGGGGGCGTAGCACGGAGGTAGAACGCCTCTGCGTTCAATCCCAGGTACCGCAAAAAAAAAAAATTGTTTTTGAAGTTGGGTGTGGTGGTGCACACCTGTAATACTAGTACTTGGGAGGCTGAGACAGGAGAATGGCAGGTTCCCGGCCAGCCTCATCAACTTAAGCAGGCCTTCTGCAACTTACTAAGACCCTGTTTCTAATCATAATCATAATCATCATAATCATAATAATAATAAAAATAGGGCTTGGGGTATAGCTCAGAGGTAGAATGCCCTTGGGTTCCATCCCCAGTAACACACACACACACACACACACACACACACACACACACACACGGCTATCCATTTTCTTAGTTGCCTCTAGAGAAGTCCCTCCAAAAAGAGTCTTTAAAGCTGGGTGTGGATGTGCACACCTGTAATCCCAGTACTCAGGAGGCTGAGACAGGAGGATTGCAGGTTCATGGCTAGCCTCAGCAACTTAGCGAGGCCCTCTGCAACTTAGTGAGACCCTGTTTCAAAAATAAAAAATAAAATAGGGCTGGGGGTGTAGCTCAGAGACAGAGGCAGAATGCCCCTTGGTTCGACCCCTAGTATCACACACACACACACACACACACACACACACACACACATACAGACAAGACCATTTTCTTAGGTTGCTCTAGAGCAGCCCCTCTAAAAAGTGTCTTTGAATGCCCAGTCCTTGCAAAGGTTTTCCTCCTGGTCATTTAAAGAATAGGACAAGGGTTAGGGATGCTGATTCTGCTGCCACTTGATTTGACTGAATCTGGGCTGGGCCTGGGGCCCAGTGACTCAGGAGGAGGGTGGGGAGTTTCGAGGGAGCGATGAGTCACAAGGACAAGCTCCATTGTAAGAGTTAGGCTCATTTCCCCCACTTTGGGCAGAAGCCCTCCTATTCCGCTTCCTAGGGAGCTCTGCCTCCTTGAGCAAGGGGACTGTGAGTGAAAAGAGTGTTGGCAAAAGGGACAGGGAAGCCTGACCTCAGAATAGGAGTTCAGAGACAGAAAGAATAGTGCCTGGGCCCCTGTAATTAAAAGGTATCCCTACATCAGGAGCTTTTGGGACCCCTCTAACAAAGGCAGAGGAACATCATTTAGCTGTAAGAAAAAGAAAGAACACCCTTTCCCAGCGTGATGGAGATAGGGTACTACTTTAGGTCTTCTGCTCTAGCATTGAGAAGCTTCCTGGGCTCCCAGTTCTCTGGCTTGGGAGCTCTGGTTTGGAATGAGCAGAGAGATGAATGGGAGTGGGGATATTTGGGGTAAGGTCTGGTATGAGAAAAGCAGTCTGACTTTGGGGATGAATAGTGTCTAAGAAAGCCTGTGACTTCCTATTAATTGGCCACTGAACAGGAAGGGTAAGGGAGGAGGGTTAAGAAGCCCGAGGACTACGCCTTTGAAAGGGTTAAATGGTAGGGCAGAGTCACTTTGGACTCGGGCTGGTAAGGGGTTAAGGAGATGGGCGGGGAGACCTTGGGTAGGCCTGCCCTCTTGTGGGCCAATAGGCACGCACCTCTTGGAGAGGGCGTGACTCACACTTGGGTCGCAGGGAGGCTGGCCGCCTATGGGCCAATGAGTCTGGTTGCTGTCCGGGGGCGTGGTCTGAGGGGGCGTGGCGGCCGCGGCGGGGGTGGTGGGGCGCTGGGCGGGGCGGGCGGCCCCATCAGCTGGTAGGAAATGGCCTGTGAGTCAGAGGGGCAGCGGAGTCGGTGGCGCGGAGCCGGGGCGGCCCCGGGGAGGGACCGGCGCGGGGAGGGGCGCAGCAGCGACTGGGGGGCTGCGGGCGCCAGGGCCCGCTAGTGTTGCACACGAAGCTGATCAGAGAAGAGCCTAACAGAGCAGGGCTCAGCCTGAGCCACCCTTTGTCTAGGTTGGGGGCCCGTGTCAGGGAGGACCGGGGATCGAGGGGAGGGACCGGGACAGGACGGAAGGGCCCGGAGCAGCGGCCACCGCAGCGGAGCCAATTTGGGAGCGGGGTGAGTGTGTGCTAGGGGGAAAGAGCAAATCTCTGAAACCACAGTAGGATATGGGGCCTGTCCCAGGCTGTGGGGAGGAAAGGAGTGAGAAAGGACCTGAGAGGCTAAGCAGGGGGTGGGAGATCGTCCAGAACAAGGAGTTCCAGAAGCCGAGGTGAGTTTGCCGGGCTTATTTTGGAGGGTTTGCTGAGATCCGCTCCCTCTTTTCTGAGGGTGGAGGGCCCTAGGCCAGGGGCCAAGGAGTTGGTGAGAGCAGAGGTTGACCTACCTATCTACGGTGGTGGTCTGTGGGAATTGCCACCCTAGCTTCTGTGGACAAAATGTAGAGGCAGCTAGGAGCAGTTCTCTCTGCACAGGATGAAGGTGGAAAGCACATGGATAGGAATCCTTCCTGTCACCCTCCTTGGTCAGAGCAGAAATTGGTATCTTTAATATTGAAGGGAAGGAAGGGGAGAATGAGCCCAGAAGCTCTACCTGTACCAACACCTCCCTCTCCCACTATCCAGGCCTAGCAGGTGTCTGAGGGTAAGATCTCATGGTATTCTGGGACTTGTTGTTTTTACTGGCCTTGCTCCCTTGGCATGTTGGGAGCTGTAGTCCTTGCCAGCCACAGCCTGGCACAGCTGTTTGATGCCAGCTGCTACCCACCTCCTGCATGGAGGGCGAGGTTTGGCCTACCGGGCCCTGCCCCCCACTTGCAGTCCTGCCCCATGAGTCAGCTTGAAGCCATGTTCTACAGCCAGACCTGCTGGGTGGCAGGGGAGTGAGTCTTAGTGCATCCCATTGACAGGGTGGGATATGAGAGGGCTCTGGGGTAATGATCAGATGCCAGGCATGCTGGGGTCAAGTAGAGAATCATGTCATCACCTGGCTTCCCTAGGGCAAGGGCTCAAGAGGGCAACTGGGGTGTAAGGAAAAGGCCCTTCCTGAACCTGTGTGGCTTGGGTGAGGAAAGGCGGAATAGAGGTGAGTGCAGGTTTTACCCTCTGACTGCATGGCTGTTGGTGTTCTGCCTTTTCCAGACTACCCACCCACCACAAGGGACCAGAATTTTCTTAATGATTTCAATTCTAACAAGGACTTGATGAAATGGGAAAGTGTGGGGTGCGATGATGGGAATAATTAGTATAGGGAAGCTTATCAGTCCCTGTGTGCAAATACCCCCTTTCTCTCTGCCTTCCACCCCTACTTCTGTTGTTGCTGATTCTCCCTGTACAATTAATCTCTCTGCTTCTCTCACTCAGGGTTTTCTCTGCGCTGTCAGGACTGCTACCCAAATCTCCAGGGCTTGCTTTCTACTTTTTTTTTTTTTTTTTTTTTTTTTTTTTTTTTTTTTTTTTTTTTTTTTTTTTTTTTTTTTTTTTTTTTTTTTTTTTTTTTTTTTTTTTTGCTATGTGCTTTCCTCTGTGCTTGGAGTTGGGCAGAGGAGTGGGGCACAGACCTCTCCTCAGCAATCCTGTGGTCAGTCTAGGAGATGCTCACACTAGTGAGCATAATTGCCAGTGGGATACAGGAGGTAGTGACTGCCATAGGTGAGGTCTCAGAGGAGGGAGATTATGGCCTGGGGTGGAGAGCAGACTTTCTGGTGTATGTGTGTGGGGTGTGTGTGTGTGTGTGTGTGTTTTGAAGTATTGGGGATCAAACCCAAGGCCTCATATATGGGCAAGGCCACTGAGTTATATCCACAGCCTGAGAGCCGACTTTCCAGAGGGGGTGGCATTTGGCCTAGCCAAGGAGAAAGAGTAGTGTTTGGGTAGTTATACAAAGGGCTGTCCTTGAAGAGGAAAGGGCATTGTGGATGACAGGCAGCACAAGCTACTGCCCAAAGAAGGCTGACCCTGGGGCAGTTGGCCTTCAGCTTGAAAGTCCCCTTACCCTTGTATGGGGTCCTGAAGGACTATCTTGTGCCCTGGTAGAAAAGCAGTGGTTTGGGTTTGGGTTTGGGGGGGTGAGCCCTGGGGGAGGGGCATGGAGAGATACTCCTAGTGGTTTCTAGCTGACTGCCTGCTACTGCCTTATCTCTAGTTTGCAGGGCCTAGGGGGATGGGTAGGCCCTGGAAAGTGTCTTTGGGTGGTGTCCCCTCCTCCCCCACAACTTGTTTTTGATTGGATTTGTTGTCTGTTGTTAAAAAGACAGATTGTTGGGGCAATTGGGAGTTCAAGGCTATAGCACTGGCTTTGAGGTTTGTACCTCTGAGGAGTGTGTGATGGGGTGTGACCATCTGCAAGACCTCTGCCCTTAGCACTCTGGGGTGGCACTCGTCCCTTTGGAGATAGACATATGGGAAGGAATTGTGCAACTCAGTAGCCTTGAGTAAGAGAGCTGAATTATTTCTCTGCCTACCTCCCAGCTGGCACGGTCTCTTGGATCTTGGGGGTAGCTTATCCCCACTCCCATTCAGGGCAGGAGTCCACAAGATGGTAGCCCTGACAAGTGATTCATCTTGCCTCAATTCACTTCTTAACATCTTTATTACATTGAGCCAAGACCTGCCTCTCTGTGACTCCTCAGGTAGCCCAAATCTACTTCCCGGGTTCTGGATCCCTAGGCTTCCCCTTCTGTTTCTGAAGAGCTCATCATGTGGGAGGAGGATGTCCTGGAGTATACTGTTAGCCCACCATCTGGGAGGAGCCTTATGACTGGCTCCAAGGATCCTGGCTTATGTCTGTTCTTTCATCAGGGTCCAGCTGAGCCCAGGAGCTGCACGGAATGGTGGCAGTCACCTTGCCAGTGCAGCAGGCATGGACCAGACTGCAAGCTAGGGGAGCAAGGCATCTGTCAGGAAGAGGGGACACACAGCTAGGCTTGAGGCCTCTTCATCGGGGTAAGTGCCAGGAAGAAGGAGTGGGGAGCCAATCCAGTAAGAAACCTGAGCTAAATATGTCACCCTCTCAGGAATTCTGAGTAGCCCCTATATTCCATTAATCCATCTGGAGATTTGGACACCTTCACTCCCAAGAGCCCCTCAAGGTCACCTCTTAAGGCCAAGGGAAGGGTCTGAAACTCAGCTGGAAGGGAGGACTCACTGATTCTCCTGACCACCTTTTCTCTTTTCTTGCACAGATGTCCCCAGACCCCCCAACCCAGGCCCAGCATAAAGGCCGTGTGGGGGGGCCCCCCTGACCCAAGGGGGGGCTTCATGCGCCACGTGCAGGCAGAGCCGTCTCCATCCTCAGAGCCAGAGGCTGGCCCTTCACAGCCTCCAGTCAGACAGGGGGCCCTCCAGGGTGGTCTGCTCATGGGCTACAGCCCAGCAGGGGGGGCAGCATCCCCTGGGGTCTACCAGGTATCAGTCTTTTCCCCTCCAGCTGGTGCCTCTGAGCCTCCCAGGGCTCTGAAGCGGCCAGCCCCACCCACTGAGGGGCCCCGGGAGCTGAAGAGAGGCCCTGGGCTGGGGGCCAGAGAGGGATTACCCCCTGAAGAACCATCTACTGTGGGGCTCTTGGGCCCAGAGGGACTGGGGCTGGAACTGGGTGTGGCCAGCCAACATTTCTCCCATCATGGCCTCCGAGTTGTGGAAGAGGGAGGTAATGCCAACTCACCTTGGACTTCAGGGGCCCGAAGTTCCCCCTGGCCCCCATCGGATGCTTCCTGCAATACTTTGCACACCAGAGACTGGGCTTCCCCAGATCCAGGGGGACAGGGGTCCCTGGGGGGGTCTCCAGGGCCAGCTCCTTCAGGCCAGCTGCACACACTTGACACTGATTTGCACAGTCTTGCACAAACAGGGGGTAAGAGCCCAGTGGCTGGGGTGGGTAATGGGGGCAGCCCCTGGCCTAGGGAGCCCCCTGGCACTGCCAATGGGCACAGTCCCGAGCACACACCCCCTGGCCCTGGACCTCCAGGCCCCTGCCCCACCAAGCGAAGGCTGCTTCCTGCTGGAGAAGCCCTGGATGTCAGCTCTGAAGATGAGGGGCCAGCCCCTCGGAGGCGCCGGGGTACCCTGGGCCACCCTCCTGCTGCCAACAGTTCTGATGCCAAAGCCACACCCTTCTGGAGCCACCTGCTGCCTGGGCCCAAGGAGCCTGTTTTGGTAAGCCAGTAGAGGAGCTCATCTACCCTAAGTGGATATTTATGTGGATGATGGTGGAGGCCTGTGGAGATGCTTCTTTGAGAGCGTGTGATGAGCCCTTGCCCCCAGATACACCTGGACATCCCCCAATATCCTTTTTCAATCTTTTCTCTTCATAGGACCCAAAAGACTGCAGTCCCATGGGGCCAAGGCTAAAAGGTGCCCGTCGCCTGAAGCTGTAAGTGACCAGCTTCTCCTTCTACCCTATCCCTAGAGTGGTGGCAGAAGTCTGTAATCCTCCAATAGAGTAGAGTAGGGAATCCCAGGGTGGAAACCTAGGTAGTAGCAAAGGGTGGAGCCCAAAGATAATGAGCAGGAATTCCAGAATACTTCAAGTAAACCCACTGTGTGTCCCCTCCCTTACCAGGAGTTCCCTTCGAAGCCTCCGGAAGGGGCCAGGCCTGCTGAGCCCCCTCAGTGCCTCCCCTGTTCCTACCCCTGCTGTCAGCCGTACCCTGCTGGGCAACTTTGAGGTAGCTCCCCTTGGGCATTGTGATTGGGAGGTCCTGGGAGGAGTGGGGTGGTGGTATATGGCTCAGATGGATAAGGAAAAGAATTGTCATCTTTCTCCCAATGTGTTTTCCGCACTCTGACACCAGGAATCATTGTTGCAAGGACGCTTTGCACCATCTGGCCACATTGAGGGCTTCACAGCAGAGATTGGAGCTAGTGGGTCCTACTGTCCCCAGCATGTCACGCTGCCTGTCACCGTCACCTTCTTTGATGTTTCTGAGCAAAATGCCCCGGCCCCCTTCCTGGTATGACCTGACTCCAACCCAAAGTTAGCTCCTCAGGTGGAGGAGGGATTAGGAGCAGGGGGAGGGGCAAAAGCTAGGTGAGATGGTTCTCACCTCTGATTGAGTCAGGACCAGGTGGGGAGAATTCTAGTGTGGGTCAGGGGGCAAGTCCAGGGTGAGAGATTTTGGATAGATACTAGTAGTCAGGGCTCAGGGCTCTCCTAGTCCCCACTCTAGCTGATGGCTTCATGGGTTTCCTAGGGCGTCGTGGACCTGAACCCCCTGGGGAGGAAGGGTTACAGCGTGCCCAAGGTGGGCACCATCCAAGTGGTAAGTTTGGCCTGAGGGAGTGGGCATAGGGAGAAAAGAAAACAGCCCCCAGACCCTACCAACCATGACTGTCCTGCCCCCAGACCTTATTTAACCCCAATCAGACTGTGGTGAAGATGTTCCTTGTGACCTTTGACTTCTCGGACATGCCTGCTGCCCACATGACCTTCCTGCGCCATCGCCTCTTTTTGGTGCCTGTGGGTGAGGAGGGAAATGCTAGCTCCACCCACCGCCTCCTCTGCTACTTGCTGCACCTCAGGTGAGAAGCAGGCCAGGGACAGCTGGGGGGGGGGCAGGTATCCCTTCCCTGACTAGGATCTCTCCTTGATTTTCTAGTTCTGGAGTTTTATTTTGATCATACTGTCTTCTCCCAGGTTCCGGAGCTCCCGCTCAGGCCGATTAAGTCTGCATGGAGATATCCGCCTGCTTTTTTCCCGCCGGAGCCTGGAGCTGGACACAGGACTCCCCTATGAACTGCAGGCTGAGACTGAGGTCCCCCACAATCCACGTTTTTCACCTTTTCCCTGATTGTCAGTGCTCTGAACCTAGGTGGTCCAAAAGCCTGCCCATTCTGCTCCATCCTAAACAGAGGAAACACGTGGAGAGATGGCGAGAACCCCTTAAGGCTTCAATTAAAGTCCTCACCACGCTCATGCCCAAATTGATTATTTGGGTGTTTAAAGCTTCTGATCCTTCCACACCCTGTCCTACTCTGGGTACTCCATGTGCCTGTCCCCTCCCTTGGGTTTCCCAGGCCAGCTTAGGTAGTAGGGAGGAACCAGAGCTATCCTGAGATTGTCCCAAGTTCCCAGGCAAGTTCATGCCAGCGTTGCCTCCCTGTCCTGGGCAGGGGCCACTTATTATTTTATTTATTTTTAATTTATAATTTATTCAAATTGGATTGCCTTGGTAACCTCCCAAACCTGACAATTGGCACCACCCCTCCTCCTTTCCCACTCTCAGATATTGCTCCAACCTCAGGAGTTGAAGAGGCTGATGTGGGGGCAGGGGGAGAACTGCTCTCCCTCAGCTGAGGGCAGAGGGGTCATCCCAGAGGAACTGAGTCACTAGCCAAAGACTCAGCTTCCCTTGTCCTTCCCCATTCCCTTCACTTCCCCCACCCTCTGACCCATCTTTGAAAGCCAATTTATGTGTGTGTATGTGTGTGTGTGTGTGTACATGTACACAAGTTTGTGTTTGTGTGATATGTGTGTGTGAGAGAGAGCGTGCATACATGCACACACACAGGGGTTAACCACCCCGAACCTAGGGCTCCAGACTAGTTGTCCCTCTCCTCTTGCCTGTGTCTCCTTTCTTTGGGGTCCTGACTGAGGAAGGTGTCCATGGGCAGAGTCAGGGCCAAGAACTGGGGTGTCTCCTCTTACCTGGCCAGACTCTGACCCACCTACCTCAGCTGGGATGAGGGGCACTCCTCAAACTCAGTTATGTGGCTCCCAACTCCCCTATTCCCCACTCCAGACTCTGACCCAGCCTTAGCCCTTGACTCCTAGGGCTTGGCTGCTGGGAACAAGCAATTGCTGAAACTTGAAAAAAAAAACAAACTCAAACAAACAAAAACAGGAAAAAACTGTATCTGGTACTTTTTTTTAGAAAAATACATTTAAAAGAGAATAAATTCTTGTTTGGAAAACTTGAATCAAGCTCTGCTTTTTCTTTTGGAGGATGTGAAGGGGGATGGAAGGCTTCACTAGAGCTGGGACCTGCCCTTTCTCCTGGTGAGGAGGAAGCATGAGCCCATGAAGTCTTAGGCTAGGTCCCACTGGTTCTTGGGGGCACAGTCTTGCTTTTTTTTCAGATAATGAAGGTGCTGGGGGTAGTTCATCAATAGCAGCTGAACTCTCTGTGGATCTGGATTTTTAATTAATTTATTTTGCAGTACTGAGGATTGAACCCAGGGGCACTCTACCACTGAGCTACACCCCCAGCCCTTTTTACTTTGAAACAGGGTCCCTGCTAAGTTGCCCAATCCAGCCTTGAACTTGCAATCCTTTCTCTCTCTCTCTCTCTCTCTCTCTCTCTCTTTTTTTGGTGGTACTGGGGATGGAACCCAGGCGCCTCTGAGCTACACCCACCCCCAGCCCTATTTTATTTTTTAGTTTGAAACAGGGTCTCATTAAGTTGCAGAGGGCCTCACTAAATTGCTGAAGCTGGCTGCGAACCTGCAATCCTCCTTTCTCAGCCTCCTAAGTACTGGGATTACAAGTGTGCCCTGCTATGGCTTGCTTGCAATCCTCTTGTCTCAGGCTGTCTCCACCTCCCAAATACTGGGATTAACAGGCATTCACCACTGCACCAGGCTGGATTTGGATTTTTTTTTTTTTTGATAATTGGGATTGAACCCAGGGGCATTTTACCTCTGAGCTACGCCCCTAGCCCTATTTTTAATTATTTTTAAATTTTGAGGCAGGGTCTCACTAAATTGTGGAAGGCCTCAGTAAGTTGCTGAGGCTGGCTGTGAATCTGTGATCCTCCTGTCTCAGCCTCCCAAGTACTGGGGATTACAGGTGTGTGCCACCAAGCCCGGCTTGGATTTGGATTCTTATTAATACTGGTTCTGTTAATGACTTTAGCCTTTCAGAACTTCAGTGCCTTTATATGTAAAATGGGGATAACTATCATACAGGCCTCTTAAAAGATGTGCCATAGAATTAGAGGTTTGTGCATGCTGACATGCTTCAAACAAGGTTAAGGCTGTTTGGTAGATTGTAAGGGAACCAGGCCTGACAGACTCCGACTGGAAAGAGGTGAATAGAGCCATGGTGCCTTGGGAAAAAAGGGGAGGGGAAAATCTCGGTCCAATCATCGGGCAAAGTTGGGCCCAAATGCCATGGCAACGGGAATAGGGTCAGTCCCCAGTGGGTGGGCTGGGTACAACACTGCAGGACTACCCGCGACTGTCACTATGGCAACGAGTCAGCCCCAATCCACCAGTCGCTATGGTGACTGATGGGGACTATTATACACTCTGGAGGGTAAACTGAGTCTCGGGTGGGGGTAAAGAACTCGGTGGGAGGTGTTTCTGGGTCCCCTGCCTGCGGAACATAGCTTGCATTTCAGCCACGATGCCCGGGATCTTGAGCTGGAAAAGGACAACTCGAACAAGCTGTAGGCTCGGGCCGACTCTCGAAGGTCTGCGTTTCTAAGGGAACAACTTGATGCACGTTCTCCCAAGTAATGCCGATGGGGGGGGGCGACGGAAGTACATCCGGGGGAGTGGAACTGCGAGAGGAAAGGCTCGGGTCACGGCTTCTGGAGCTTCCTCTCTGCTCCGCGTCTCGCGTCTCGTTGGTTCCGGAGGTCGCTGTGGCTTTGGGAAATGCTGGCGCGCGCGGCGCGGGGCACTGGAGCCCTTTTGCTGAGGGTGAGAGCAAGACAGCTTTCTCCAGTGGAGTGGGATAGAGATCACCTGGGTCCTTAGGGGGGAAGGAGAGGAATTCCAACTTTGGGAGAAGACTGGGGTCAGAGGTCATGGTCTCCATGTGAGTCTTTCTCCTAGAACCCTGTGGGTCGCTGTTTAGGGAGCTGCTTCCTGGACCGAGGGCTGGGGTGCCGTGCCGGCAGGGCTCTCAGCCTACCTTCGTTTTTCTTCCAGGGCTCTGTGCAGCCTTCTGTCCGCGCGCCGCGCCGCGCTTCCTCTGGATTACCCCGAAACACCGTGGTACTATTTGTGCCGCAGCAAGAGGCCTGGGTGGTGGAGCGAATGGGCCGATTCCACCGGATCCTGGAGCCTGTGAGAACCTCTTTTGCCCACCTCGGAACAGCTAGATACCCGGATCCCTTACATGTGGGAGTGAGACCTCCTTGGGGCCTCTCTGCACCTTTGGCTTTCAACTCCCGGGACCAGTCCTAGCAGGGCCCAGGCTGCTGACCATAATCTCCATGTTACCCCCTTTTCCCATTGACCCTAACATCCTACAGGCCCCATTCTTGGTACTACCCACCCTCTCAGTCCTACTTGTCTGCTTAGAGGCGGCTATTCTGCTGGCTCCCATTCCCTTGATTTTGCCCTCCATTCTCTCGCCTAGTTCTACATTCCTGGGCTCTTAGGTTTCCCTACCAGTGACACCCCAGCCTCTGAGGACATCTGTTGGCAGGGGCTACAGCAGCTTTTCTGGGAACATTCTGTATGTTGATTCTCTACCTACTCTAGGGCTAGCTTAGATTCCAGCCCCACTGCCCTTATTCGTCTGAGGACCCATGACTCCTCTTCCCAGGGCTTGAACATCCTCATCCCTGTGTTAGACCGGATCCGCTATGTGCAGAGCCTCAAGGAAATCGTCATCAACGTGCCTGAGCAGTCGGCCGTGACTCTCGGTGAGGGAGACAGGGGGACCTGGGTGCTCTGAGACCTAAATTAGGATGTGGTTGCTGTGGATCCAGAGCTTAGGGAAAAGAGCTGGTTGGGACCTGGGGGCCTGACCTTCTTCCTTTTCTCTCCTGGTTCTGTTCCTGCAGACAATGTAACTCTGCAAATTGATGGAGTCCTTTACCTACGCATCATGGACCCTTACAAGGTATCTTCCTCCTTCTTTATCCAGCCTTCCAAGTTGCTCTCCTCCCTCACTAAAATCCTGCATTCAAGTTTTTTACACATCTATGCCCTTTCAGGCAAGTTATGGTGTGGAGGACCCCGAGTATGCTGTTACCCAGCTAGCTCAGACAACCATGAGATCAGAACTTGGCAAACTCTCTCTGGACAAAGTCTTTCGTGTAAGCAAATGAAGACAAAGTTTGAAGGCACATGCCTGGCACTGTCAGCCTTTTCTGGGGATCAAGATGAGCCCCAGATGCTTCTCAACTTAGGACCCTGATAGGTAGGTTAAGGCTGTGGAGCTTACAACTCTCTTCCTCTAGGAGCGGGAGTCCCTGAATGCCAACATTGTGGATGCCATCAACCAGGCTGCTGACTGCTGGGGCATCCGCTGCCTCCGTTATGAGATCAAGGATATCCATGTGCCACCTCGGGTGAAGGAGTCCATGCAGATGCAGGTGGGGAAGAGGACCTGAGGGTATTGCAGTCCCAGGAGACCTGTACCACCCTTCTTGCTGTGTATAGTTGTAGGTTTGTGTAAGAGTTTCCCCTGGCTTCTTGTTGATGAGGGTTCCTGGGGGCTTCCAGGTAGAAGCAGAGCGGCGGAAACGAGCTACTGTTCTAGAGTCTGAAGGGACCCGAGAGTCAGCCATAAATGTGGCAGAGGGGAAAAAACAGGCCCAGATCCTGGCCTCCGAAGCAGAAAAGGCTGAACAAATAAATCAGGCAGCAGGTGAGCAGAGGGTAGAGGCTGAAGATGGAACAGGTCATGGGTCTTTGAAGGTTGGTGGTGGGACAGGTGTTTTGGGTTAAACTCAGTCTCTTTTCTTCCAGGTGAGGCTAGTGCAGTTCTGGCCAAGGCCAAGGCTAAGGCTGAAGCTATTCGCATCCTGGCTACAGCTCTGACACAACATGTGAGAAGCTGTGGATGGGAGTGGGGAACAGGAATTGACACTGGAAGGGGTTCTCTCATCTACCCTTGCAGGAAGTTCCTGCTGTTGTGGGTTCTATTGAGCCAGATTACATGAGTTCTTGTATTGTGACCTGCATACTCTCTTTCTAGAAACCTGACTTTCTTTCTCTACCCTTCTCCAAATCTTTGATTTCTGATTTTATCCGCCTGTGGCCACAGAATGGAGATGCAGCAGCTTCACTGACAGTGGCCGAGCAGTATGTGAGCGCGTTCTCCAAACTGGCCAAGGACTCCAACACTATCCTACTGCCCTCCAATCCTGGCGATGTCACCAGTATGGTGGCTCAGGTTAGAGCTCTCTTCGGGCCCAGCACAGGGCACCAGTGTCAGGGACTGAGACTCCACAACCCGAAGCACCACTTGCACATCATAGAGGTCTTCAGACTGCCTTGGCCCTAGACCTCCCTTTGTTCTTTGTAGAGAAGGGATGTCTAAGGGTGAGACACTTCCGCTCACCCCTGCAAATAAGGGAGCTCTCAAGATACTTGCTTTCTGTAGATACCTATGCAGGTGTTCTGAGGGTCACCCTGCTCTGATGGTGTGTAAGATTCGTAGAATTGACTCCAAACTTGTAAGACTGAGGCAGGGAGGGAGAAAGAAAAACCGAGTTCATTAGCACCAGCCACACCTTTTTCTTTTTAGTCATTAATAGGTTGGACTGTTCCTTCTGCCAGATATCCTCATGGCTCTCTCTATTCCTCTTTTCAGGCTATGGGCGTATATGGGGCCCTCACCAAAGCCCCAGTGCCAGGTGCCCAGAATTCGGTCTCCAGCAGGAACAGCAGAGATGTCCAGGGCGCTGATGCAAATCTCGACGAGGAACTTGATCGAGTCAAAATGAGTTAGTAGAGCTGGGCTTGGCCAGGGAGTCTGGGGACAGGGAAGCAAGACTCCCAGATTCTGGCTCTACCCTCCCTGCCAAGAGTTTGGTTTTTATTTTTTTATTTGAACTTATTAATCATGTAATAAAGTAACCACTAGGAAACTAGAAACTGTCCTCTTTGATTGGGGAATGAGCTGGGAAAGCCATTGCTGTTTTCCTTGGATGTCTACTCCCACCCTCTAGTCCTGTCAGGTCTTGGGAGCTGATATCTCCATGAGCAAGAATGAACTTCCTGTGAAGTCATCCTTTCTGTCTTCAAGAGAAACTATGGGATAGTGTGGAAGGATTAAATCACATGTCAATCGAACTGCCAGTTGGGGAGTGTAGTACCTCTCCTGCTAAGTGTGGGGCTGTGTGTTAGAGGCAGGTGTTTGAGGATTTTACATAGGGAAGAGGACTGCACTGGCAGAGTAGTACTGCTGAGTGCTTACATAGTCTTTAGGAGCTAAGGGCAATTCTGATTCAATCATTCAAAAAATATTTAGTGATGTCTACCATGTGCCAAGATCAGTGTTAGACACTGGGATTACAAAAACAATTGATATCTAGTGGTCCCTGTTTTCACAGAATACAAGGTCAGGTAAGGAAGACAAGGAAGCAGATAATGATAGAAAGTCATGAATGGCTGGGTGTGGTGACACAGGCCTATAATCCCAGTACTTGGGAGGCTGAGACAATAGGATTGCAGGTTTGAGACCAGCCTCAGCAACTTAGACTCTCGACAACCTACTGAGACCCTGTTTCAAAACAAAACAAAAAAAAGGGCTGAGGGGTATAGCTCAGAGATAGAATGTGCCTGGGTTCAATCCCCAATATAAAAAAAAAATCACAAATGCTTTGATGGAGGGGCTATAATATTAAGTAAAGGGTTCCAGGAAGCCTTGCTGATGTTATACTTGAGTTTAGATAGGAAAGAGGGAAGAAAATGATTCATTTGGGCATCTGGGAGTGAGGCAAACAAAGGAGATTACAAATACAAAGACCTTGAGGCAGAGCAAAGGAGCTGCTGTGGATGGTACAGAGTTAAAGAAACAAAGGAAGGCTGGGGATATAGCTCAGTGGTAGAGCACTTGCCTAGCATGTATTAGGCCCTGGGATTGATTCCCAGTACCACAATAAAAAACAAAAACAAAAAAGAGTGGTAACTAGATGAATTAGAGGGGGGAAAGAGAGCTACTGTGTTGACTTGTAAGGCTGTGTAGGAAACAAAAGGAGCCAGGTGCAGTGGTGCATGCCTATAATCCCAGTACTTGGGAGGCTGCGATTGGGGGATCGCAGGTTTGAGGCCAGCCTCAGCAACTTAGCAAGACCCTCAGCAACTTAATGAGAACCTGTTTCAAAATGGAAAGTAGTCCTGTGAGGGCAGGTGATGTGGACAGGCCTCAGGCTCTGGTGTTGGGTAGGAAAAGGCCCAAGATGCTAAAAGGGAGGGAAGAGCAGGCAAGTTCTTAGGGTCGGAAGGTTTAGCAGCAGCCGCCTGCAGTCCCCTGTTAAGACAAACTCATTGTCCTGGGTGCCTACCAAGCTTAGTTTGTACAAAAGCAAGGTAGGAGGCAATTTGCATACCTGAGATGCATCATGGTTTCCTGTGGGCCAGTATTATGAAGTGAGTCAGTTGTTTATACTGATGCCTTCCTTCCTGGCCCATCACAAATTGTGTACATAATGTCCAGATGATACCCCTCTTTTCCTCAGCTCCCACTTGGAGCTGGTTCTAGGCCTGTGTTATATGTTATATTTAAGCTGGATGTGGTGGCGCACACTTGTAATCCCAGTACTTGGGAGGCTGAGATCAGAGGATCCAGGTTCGCGGCCAGCCTCAGCTACTTAGTGAGGCCCTCCGCAACTTAGTGAGACCCTGTTTCAAAATAAAGAAGAAAAAATAGGGCTGGGGGTGTAGCTCCGGGGTAGAATGCCCCTGGGTTCAATCCCCGGTACCGCAAAAAAAGGTGTTATATTTAGCCTTTTTATTTTTTTTAATTAAAAAAAATTTTTTTTGCAGTACTAGGGATTGAACCCAGGGGCATTCTACCTCCAAGCTATACCCCCAGCCCTATTTTTTATTCTTTATTTTGAAACAGGGTATCACTAAGTTGCAGAGGGCCTCACTAAGTAGCTGAGGCTGGCGGAGAACATGTGATCCTCCGGTCTCAGCCTCCCAAGTACTGGGATTACAAGTGTGCACCACCACGCCTGACTTATTTAGCCTTTTTATATGTAACCTTTGATTTCTGTTTGTATTTTTCTCTTTGTATTAGCACGGTGGTGTATCTTCACTTAAATATATTTGTGTGTATATATAAAGTATGTGTATAAAAAAATAAAAAGGGCTGGGGGTGTAGCTCAGAGGTAGAATGCCTCTGGATTCAATCCCTAGTACCAAAAAAAAAAAAAAAAAGAAACCAAAGGAGAGGTGTTTTTTTTTTGTGGTACTGGGGATTGAACCCAGGGGCATTCTACCTCCGAGCTACACCCCAGCCCTATTTTTTCTTCTTTATTTTGAGACACGGTCTCACTAAGTTGTGGAGGGCCTCACTAAGTAGCTGAGGCTGGCCGAGAACCCGGATCCTCCGTCTCAGCCTCCCAAGTACTGGGATTATAAACATATACCACCATACATGCCCAAACATGCCCAGCTTTGTTTTGTTTTTAATAGTAGCTTTATTGAGGTATAATTCACATACCATACAATTTAAATTTCTTAAAATAAATTTTAGTATATTCATGGAGTTGTGCAACCACTACAATTTTAGAACATTTTCTTCACCCTCCTCCATACACAATATTCTGTTATATGGGTACACCATATTTTGTTTATCCATTCATCAATGATGGACATTTGTGTTTCCACCTTTTGGTCATTATAAATAATGCTACTATGAATATTCATGTACAAGTTTTTGTTTAGACATGTTTTCATTTCTCTTGATATATATCTGGGAGTGAAATTGCTGGGTCACATGATAAATGTTTAACCTTTTGAAGAACTATTGGTCTATTTTCCAAAGCTGCTGCACCATTTTATAGTCCCATCAGCAGTGTATGTAGATTTCAATTTCTTCACTTCCTTGCCAATATTTGTGTGTGCGTGTGTGGGGGGGATTGAACTCAGGACCTTGTGTGTGCTAAGCAAGTGCTTTACCCCTGAGTTACACCCCACAGCCCTTGTGTTTTTTATTATAGCCATCCTAGTGGATTTTCCTAGTGTTTCCTTGATGGCTAATGATGTTGAGCATCATTCCATGGTATCCTCTTTTTTTTTTTTTTTGCGGTACCGGGGATTGAACCCAGGGGCATTTTTACCTCCGAGCTACACCCTTGGCCCTATTTTTTTATACTTTATTTTGAAACCGGGTCTCACAAAGTTACCGAGGGCCTCACTAGCTGAGGCTGGCGGCGAACCTGGATCCTCCAGTCTCCGCCTCCCAAGTAGTGGGATTACAAGCGTGCGCCACCACGCCCAGCATGGTATCCTCTTTTGAGAAATGTTTAGTCTGATTCCTTGCTTGTTTTTAAATTGGATTGCTTGCTTTATAATTTTTGGGGGGGCAGAGTAATTGGGATTGAACCCAGGGCATTCCACCTCCAAGCCACACTCCCAGCCCTATTATTTATTTATTTATTTATTTTTATTATTTTGTGGTACTGGGGATTGAGCCCGGGGGCGTTCTAACTAAGGGTCTCACTAAGTTGCCGAGTGCCCAAGTTGCTGAGGCTGGCTGCGAACTTGAGATCCTTCTGTCTCGGTCTCCCACTTAGTGGGATTATAGGCGTGCGCCATCACTTCCGGCTATTTATTTTGGAACAGGATCTGGCTAAGTTGTCGAGGCACTTGCTAAGTTGCTGAGACTGGCCTCAAACCTGCGATCCTCCTCCTGTCTCAGCCTTTTAAGTACTGGAAATATAGGAGTGCACCATTTCGCCCGGCTTAATTAATTTATTTATTGCTATAAGATTCAGTAAGCAGTGCTGAGAGCAGGAATAATGAAATCTATATTATTTATCCCTATTTTCCATATGACAATGCCAAATAATCACAATGAGTGGCTGAGTTAAGAGTTCAAGTCAAATTTGACTGCAGAAGCCGGGCTCTTAGTCCTAACCAAGAATGGACAGTGGCTCCCTGAACTCTTCTAGCTTAGTTCCTTGCTCCCAATTCTAAAATCCTGAATCTCCCTTCAAACTCTTGCCAGCCCTGCGTTCCTTGCCAAACTTCCACGCAGGCGCCGGCAGGTGGCGATGAAGTCCCCCCCCCCTCCCGTGTGCCGCTCTGTCCGAATAGCGCACCTCTGTGGTGCCAGGCCGTAGACGCCACAGCTGCACTTCCGGGCGCCGATGCAGGTGAGCCAGGGTCTCCCGAGAACCCTTCATTACCGTCACCCCAAAGTAAGAGAGCCCTTCCTCTGTCCCGGGAATGCCCAGTGCTGGGGCCAGAGTGCCCAGGCGTAAACGGGGTAGCCATCGTTGGAGGCAGAGCCGCCTAGACATCTGAGTCCTGGCGCGGTCACGCCTTTAGACCCCGCGGTCCTACTCCGCTGGGCCGGAGAGGTCTTGCCCCGTGACTCCTCCCCCCTCGACCCTTGGTCCCCGCCAGGCGGCTCCGTTGGTTGGGTCCGATTTCCCTGCGAGGCTATTGAGATAGGACCGGAAAGAGGCACTTGTCAGAGTGTAGTCCACTTGGAATAAGTTTTCCTCGTGGACTCTGTTTTCTCAGCATTAGGATCTCCAGGTTGTACATGTGCAAATTTCTATGCTTTACTTCAAAGATCCTGATTCAGTAAATATAGAGTGGGCCCTGGAAATACTGTTTTTAACAGGGGCTCCAGATTGATGTCCATAGTCTGGGGACCTTTTCTTCAGAAAAACTGGTATAACTAAGCCGGGTGTGGTGGTGCACTCCTGTAATCCCAGTATTTGGGAGGCTGAGACAGTAGGATCGCAGGTTCGCAGCCAGCTTCAGCAACTTAGCAAGGCCCTCCACAATTTAGTCAAACCCTGTTTCAAAATAAAAAGTAAACCGGGCGTGGTGGCGCACGCTTGTAATCCCGGTACTTTGGGAGGCGGAGACCGGAGGATCTGGGTTCGGGGCCAGCCTCAGCGCGCTCGCGTGCGCTCTCTGTCTCTGTCTCTGTCTCTCTCTCTCTCTACCTAGTGAGGCCCTCCGCAACTTCGTGAGACCCGGTTTCAAAATAAAATATAAAAAAATAGGGCCGGGGGTGTAGCGCTGAGGTAGAACGCCCCTGGGTTCAATCCCCGGTACTGCAAAAATAAATAAAAATAAAAAGTAAAATGGGGCTGGGAGTAGAATGCCCCTGGGCTCAATCCCCAGTACCCCCCCACACACAAAAGAAAATAAAAGAAAAACAGGTATAATGAAAGGGGATGACTATGGGACTGTTTATGTCCAGAAAACCTTCTAAGAGGAAGTGATTCTAATTCGGAATTGTATTGAGGGACCAGAATATGCACTGATTCTTTTTCCTTACAGTAATGAATTCCCTCCCTCCCCTACCAGGATGCAGAAGGTCTCAGTGTTGCTCTTCTTGGCCTGGGTCTGCTTCCTCTTCTACGCTGGCATTGCCCTCTTCACCAGTGGCTTCCTTCTCACCCGTTTGGAACTCACCAACCACAGCAGCTGCCAAGAGCCCCCAGGCCCTGGGTCCCTGCCATGGGGGAGCCAAGGGAAGCCTGGGGCCTGCTGGATGGCTTCCCGGTTCTCCCGGGTTGTATTGGTGCTGATAGATGCTTTGCGATTTGACTTCGCCCAGCCCCAGCGCTCACATGTGTCTGGGGAGCCTCCTGTCTCCCTGCCTTTCCTGGGAAAACTAGGCTCCTTGAAGAGGATCCTGGAGATTCATCCCCACCATGCCCGGCTCTACCGATCTCAGGTTGATCCCCCAACCACCACCATGCAGCGCCTCAAGGCCCTCACCACGGGCTCACTGCCTACCTTTATTGATGCTGGCAGTAACTTTGCCAGTCATGCCATAGTGGAAGACAATCTCATTAAGCAGCTCACTAGTGAAGGTCAGTGTGCGTCTTTTTGGAAGCCAAGAGTACCTGGGCAGATTTTTTTCTTTAGAAGTCAGGGAGCAAGAACTTTGGGTGCCTAGGTGCATGCTTGGCTATGGTGTAGGGGGATTGAGGAGGAGAAAGAGACCAAGGCTTTGTGTATAAGGAAATCAGTTTGGGAGACAAAGGGCTTTGTACTTGGTGAAGCTTCAAATCTGCATGGAATGTTGACTTTACTATTGGGGAACTCTCAGTAAAGGGGCAGGGGAGAAATGAAGAGAAAACATAGTCTTTTTTTTTTTTTTTGTGGTACTGGGGATTGAACCCAGGAGCATTCTACCTCGGAGCTACACCCCTGGCCCTATTTTTTATCCTTTATTTTGAAACTGGGTCTCATGAAGTTGCGGAAGGGCCACTAAGTAGCTGAGGCTGGCCGTGAACCTGGATCCTCTGGTCTCTGCCTCCCAAGTACTGGGATTACAAGCGTGTGCCACCACACCTGGTGTGAGAAAACATAGTCTTGGCTCACATGTGTAGAGAAGAAAGTAGAGGGATCCAGGCCCTGTTCAATCACTTGGAAAAAGCAGGATATACCCAGGAAAAACAGGTCAGCAGAGATATGCTGGTACTGAGAACTGTAGATCATTTTGTAGGAATGGGAGTGAGAAGTCTATGTGAGTATGGGCTTCCCCATGGGGAATTTTAGGCCATGAAGGATAGGGAGTTGCTGGATGGAATAGCTGTACCTCAGGATGCATGGTTTGGATTTCTCATGGGTCTTAAAGGGTCTCCTATCCTCCCCTCCTCTGGCTCCTGTGCAGGCTCTGACACCCTCTTTATGTCCCTGCAGGAAGACGTATAGTCTTCATGGGAGATGATACCTGGAAAGACCTTTTCCCTGGAGCTTTTTCCAAAGCTTTCTTCTTCTCATCCTTCAACGTCAAAGACCTACACACAGTGGACAATGGCATCCTGGAACACCTCTATCCCACCAGTGAGCATGGGGCCAGAGCACTTAGTCCCTTAGACTGGGAGCTAGGGAGAACTGCTTTAGTCTATAGATTCTAAGCCTCCCATGGGTGCAATGACCTGGGCTTGTGTTCCTGGACACAGAGGAGTGTCAAAGCCTGGCTGGGGTTGAAGAGTGGGCCTTAGTCCCCCATGCTCAGTGTTCTCCCCTTCACAGTGGACAGTGGTGAATGGGACGTGCTGATTGCTCACTTCCTGGGTGTGGATCATTGTGGCCACAAGCATGGCCCTCACCACCCTGAAATGGCCAAGAAACTTAGCCAGATGGACCAGGTGATCCAGTGAGTGTGGGATACTGGCTGGGGGAGTGGGTTTGTGTCTGAGAATCTCAGGATATGTGGTACTAGGAGATAAAGTCCTTGTTTAGACCCTCTTTCCTGGCTGAATTCTATCTTCTCCAGGCCTTTTTCTGAAACTAGGGGCTCATTGTGTTTCTTTGGGGCAATAGGGTTGTGGCTGAAGAGGTGTCTCATTGCCAGAGGTCTAGGCCCTACTAATGGAAGTCATACCCTCCATTAGAAGGGCCCCTGAGAAGAATCTTCATTCATCTCTACCCCCTGACTCATTTCTTGGCCCCCAGGGGAATTGTGGAGCGTCTGGAGAATGACACCCTGCTGGTAGTGGCTGGGGACCACGGGATGACCGTTACTGGGGACCATGGAGGGGACAGTGAGCTGGAGGTCTCAGCTGCACTCTTTCTGTACAGCCCCACAGCCCTCTTCCCCAGCACCCCACCAGAGGTGAGGCCTGGGGTGTGCCTCTTCTGGTTTCCCAGTATTCAGCCCACATCATGATCACAGCATCCTCATGGGTCCCTCTATTTTAGGGTTCCATATCCATGATTCTGGGTATCCTCCACTCATTTCCTCCCATTCCAAACACTTACTTTAGCTTTGTGATGAACCCATTGACCCCTGTCCTTTCTCTCTAGGAACCAGAAGTGATTCCTCAAGTCAGCCTCGTGCCCACACTGGCCCTGCTGCTAGGCCTGCCCATTCCGTTTGGAAACATCGGGGAGGTGATGGCTGATCTGTTTTCAGGGAGCAAGGACTCCCAACTCCGCTCCTCTGCTCTAGCCCAAGCCTCAGCTCTCCATCTCAATGCCCAACAGGTAGGTAAGCAGGCTGGGCTTCTGAGTGATAAAGCTAGGGTGGGCCTAAGAGGATAATGACCAGTCCATTGTCCTTTGTCTAGTCTTCACTTCACCTTCCATAGCCACATCTCCCTTTCATTATCCCTCCCTAATGCCCTGGACAGAGTTTGAGTCCCTGATTTCCATTTACTTACTTTTGCAATGCTTATCCTTTGCCCCTGCCCCAATTTATATCTCTGACTTGAATCCTTGGCCTCTGATCTTTTCTGTCAGGTTTCCCGATTTCTTCATACCTACTCAGCTGCTACTCAAGACCTCCAAGTTAAGGAGCTTCATCGGTTGCAGAACCTTTTCTCCAAGGCCTCTGCTGACTATCAGTGGCTACTGCAGAATCCCCAGGAGGCTGAGGCGACACTGCTGACTGTGATTGCTGAGCTGCAGCAGTTCCTGCGGGGAGCTCGGGCCATATGCATTGAGTCTTGGGCCCGGTTCTCTCTGGTCCGCATGGCAGGGGGTGCTGCTCTCTTGGCTTCTGCCTGCTTTCTCTGCCTGCTCACATCCCAGTGGGCAACATCCCCAAGCTTCCCCTTCCGCCCTCTACTGCTTATACCTGTGGCCTGGGGCCTGGCTGGAGCCATAGTCTGTGCCGGACTCCTGGCAACTGCAGGGCGGAAGCTGGATCCCGTGGTTCTAGGGGCTATGGCTGCAACAAGCTCACTCCTACCTTTTCTGTGGAAAGCCTGGGCTGGCTGGGGGTCTAAGAGGCCCCTGGCAACCCTGCTTCCCATCCCTGGGCCTGTCCTATTACTCCTGCTCATTCGCTTGGCTGCCTTCTTCTCTGACAGTTTTGTTGTAGCCGAGGCCAGGGCCACTCCCTTCCTTTTGGGCTCACTCATTTTGCTCCTGGTTGCCCAGCTTCACTGGGAGGGCCAACTGCTGCCACCTAGGCTCCTCACAATACCCCGCCTTGGCTCTTCTGCTCCAACAGGCTCCCCACGGCACAGTGGTGCATATGCCCTGAGGCTTGGAGTCGGGTTGCTTTTATGTACAAGGCTAGCTGGGCTTTTTCATCGCTGCCCTGAAGAGACACCTGCTTGTCACTCCTCTCCCTGGCTGAGTCCTCTGGCATCCATGGTGGGCGGTCGAGCCAAGAATTTGTGGTACGGAGCTTGTGTGGGGGCACTGGCGGCCCTGTTAGTTGCTGTGCGCCTATGGCTTCGCCGCTATGGTAATCTCAAGAGCCCTGAGCCCCCTGTGCTCTTTGTGCGCTGGGGGCTGCCTCTAATGGCACTGGGCACTGCTGCCTACTGGGCATTGGCATCAGGGGCGGATGAAGCACCCCCACGTCTCCGGGCCCTGGTTGCTGGGGCCTCAGTTGTGCTTCCTCGGGCAGTGGCAGGGCTAGCTGCTTCAGGGCTCCTGCTGCTGCTCTGGAGACCTGTGACTGTGCTGGTGAAGGCTGGGGCAGGTGCCCCAAGGACCAGAACTGTCCTCACTCCCTTCTCAGGCCCCCCCACTTCTCAGGCTGACCTGGATTATGTGGTCCCTCAAATCTACCGACACATGCAGGAGGAGTTCCGAGGCCGGATAGAGAGGACCAAATCTCAAGGTCCCTTGACTATAGCTGCCTATCAGTTGGGGAGTGTCTACTCAGCTGCTCTGGTCACGGCCCTCACCCTGTTGGCCTTCCCACTTCTGCTATTGCATGCAGAGCGCATCAGCCTTGTGTTCCTGCTTCTGTTTCTGCAGAGCTTCCTTCTCCTGCATCTGCTTGCTGCTGGGATACCCATCACCACCCCTGGTAAATACATATCTCAGCCCTGATTCATCTAAGACAGTAGTGAGTCTAGAGCCTCTTGTTTTCAGGGAGGTGTTGTGCCTTGTGTTTCCTTACCTCAAAACAGGGTCTTATGCCCCTTGCAATTGGGAAGATCTTATTCTCACTTACCTGCCACAGCCAAGCTAATCTCTCCTGTCAGCTCTCACGGTGCATGGGGGTGGGGATGGCGGGGTAAGGATTCTTCCAGGATTCATTTCTTATGGAAATGTTGCATCCTCATAAACACATTTCCTGATTTTCCAGTGAGAGAAATGGCAAATTATGAATATATTATGACATAGTGAGCTGTGTATATGAAAGGGAAAGAGATTGAACACACTGGGATACAGATTAGGGTGAGTGGGTTTTGTGCCATAGAGGGAATTAGAATAGTGAGAGTGTTGTCTAAGCGGGGCGTGGTGGCTGTTATCCTAGTACTTGGGAAGCTGAGACAGGAGGATTGCAAGCTTGAGAACAGTGCCAGCAATTTAGTGAGGCCCTGTTTCAAAATAAGAAATGAAAAGCACTGGGGGTGTAGCTGGAAAGTAGAATGCCCCTGGGTTCAATCCCCAGTACCAAAAAAAGTAAAGTGTTGTCTATAGGGAGGTTAGGGGGATGAGTGTGAGAATTGGCACTGAAGTAGTAGGAGTGTATGATAGTGGGGCAGTAGACTATGGATTAGGGAATGAGATGTGATTTTAAAGAAACATATCTTTTCCTCCAGGTCCTTTCACTGTGCCATGGCAGGCAGTCTCAGCTTGGGCCCTCATGGCCACACAGACCTTCTACTCCACAGGCCACCAGCCTGTCTTCCCAGCCATCCATTGGCATGCAGCTTTTGTGGGGTTCCCAGAAGGTCATGGCTCTTCCACTTGGCTGCCTGCTTTGCTAGTGGGAGCTAATACCTTTGCTTCCCACCTCCTTTTTGCAGGTACTTCCCTTGCTTTCATTTTTTACTCTGGATTTGTGGAAAGAAAGGAAAACCTTGGATTTTGGTGGGGAGATGTGGTTTTGTTAGATCCTTGGCATCCCCTGACCTAAGCGAATTGGAGCCTGAGCCCAACTAGGGTGGTTGGAGACTAGGATGGATTGACCCCTGGGTCCTCCATTGATGCTAGCCATGTGCTCTCCCGAGACAGTAGGTTGCCCACTGCTCCTGCTCTGGCCCTTCTTGTGTGAGAGTCAAGGGCCAAGGAAGAGGCGGCAGCCCCCAGGGAGTGAAGCCGAGGCCAGAATCAAGCCTGAGGAGGAGGGGGAGGAGCCACTGATGGAGATGAGGCTCCGGGATGCGCCTCACCATTTCAATGCAGCGCTACTGCAACTGGGCCTCAAGTATCTCTTTGTCCTTGGTGTTCAGGTGGGTATAGGGGAGAGATCAGGGAGCTAGTGACCATTTCTCATTTGTGTGCTTCATGTTCTTTCATTTAAAAAACCTGGGAGAGCTGGGCATGGTGCATGCTTGTAATCCCAGTACTTGGGAGGCTGAGACCGGAGGATCTGGGTTTGCGGCCAGCCTCAGCTACTTAATGAGGCCCTCCACAACTTAGTGAGACCCTGTTTCAAAATAAAGAATAAAAAAATAGGGCTGGGGGTGTAGCTTGGAGGTAGAATGCCCCTGGGTTCAATCCCCAGGACTGCAAAAAAAACCAAAACCAAACAAACAAAAACAAACCTGGGAGAACTGGGTATGCTAGCACATGCTTATAATCCCAGCTACTTGGGAGGCTGAGGCAGGAGGATTGCAAGTTCAAGGCTAGCCTGAGCAACATAGTGAGTCTCTGTCTCAAAAACAAACAAACCCCTGGGAGAGAGCCTTGACTGAGTTACAGATAAGCGAAGTAGTTGCCCAAGCCCAATGACCTCAAATGACAGTTTTGAGACTTTAACCTGGGTTTCCATATTTCTAGTCCTGGATCATTTCCTCTCTACAGTCTAGATCTGGACCCTAGTAGTTAGTTACATTGGTTATTACTCCATTAATAGACCTACTGGAAAGGCTGAACTGATGGCTAGGGTTCTTTCCCAAACTGTGGTCATGGAGCCTCCTACCCTTTTGGAGGCAGAAGATACCGTGCTGACATTTTCCTCCACCCTGGGAGGCGGAGGCTAAGTGTTAGCATTACAGATGAATAGTGACCTGCCCAAGGTCATTGAGTCAGTGGTTGGACCAGGGCAAGGATTGGATTTTGTAACTACTAGCCCAGGGTTTTTTCCAGTGATACACACTGCTTTCCTCCTTTCATTTGTCACAGAGGCCTATAGCAACTCCCTGACATGCTTCCTCCTCCTCTTCCCAAGTAACTGGGACCCTCCTTCTTTCCTTAGATTCTGGCTTGTGCCTTGGCAGCCTCCATCCTCCGCAGGCATCTCATGGTCTGGAAGGTGTTTGCCCCCAAGTGAGTGGATTTCCTTAAGAAGGAGAGGTGGTGGGGAGGGAGAAACTTAGAGCAAAGCATGAATGTTCAAATAGACATGGTTTTGCCTCTGAAGGAAAGGCCTGCATGGGCCCCTGAAGTGTTCCACCTTTCTTTGCAGGTTCATTTTTGAGGCTGTAGGCTTCATTGTGAGCAGCGTGGGACTTCTCCTGGGCATAGCTTTGGTGATGCGAGTGGATGGTGCCGTGAGCTCCTGGTTCAGAAAACTAGTTCTGGCCCAGCAGAGGTAGCCTAGGCAGTGGATGCTGGTACCTGTCCACAGAGAGAACTGGAGAATAATATAGCCTGGCCTGTACAGGTGCTAGCTGATCTGCAAGAGAGGCTCAATCACACCTCTTACCACCATGCAGCCAGGGGCAGCTGACTCTTGGACTTTGTTATTTTATAATTCACAATCACATTGGAGCCTTATCCCTAACTCCCGACTTGGTTACATCTCATGGACAAGGTGGGTGGGTCTTCAGGGTAGAATAAAATAATAACATAAATATATGTGTCTGAGATATGGAGGAGCCCCCACTGTTCAATAAGGGCTGGGGGTAGGGTCAGCTTCCCCTCCCAACAGGCACATATTGGGTAGGTCATCTCAGGTAATACTGGCTATAGCTAAGAACCTTTGGCAAGAGGTTAGAGTTGGAGCTGGGCGTGGTGGCACATAACTAATCCCAGTACTTGGGAGGCTGAGACAGGAGGAATGCAGGTTCATGGCCAGTCTCAGCAACTTGGAAAGACCCTGTTTCAAAAATAAGTGTTGGGGCTGTAGCTCAGAGGTCGAATGCCCCTGGGTTCAATCCCCTGTAGCAAAAAAGAAAAAAAGAGAAGGGTTACAGTTGTCTGAACTGAGTTGTCTGAATTTAGTTTTCTGAACTCAATTACCTGCACTTCTTCCTAAATCACTCCTATTATTCTGCCTGCCATTTCCCTTTGCTATCCATTCAACATAATTATGATGTTCTTGGGTTTGGCTGATAACAGAGAAGACTGAGGAGACAAGCCCAAGCATCATGGAGCACACACACTTTCAGTAAAGCCCCAGATAGTGTGTGTCCCTTTCCCCGATGTGTCCTGTTTTTGTTTATTTGTATTTGGTACTGGGGATTGAACCCAGGGGCATTCTACCTCCAAGCTACACCCACAGCCCTACTTTATTTATTTATTTATTTATTTGCGATATAGGGATTGAACCCAGGGGCATTTTACCTCCGAGCTACACCCCCAGCCCTATTTTTTATTCTTTTTATTTATTTTTTTTTTGGTATCAGGGATTGAACCCAGGGGCATTCTACTTCTGAGCTACACCCCCAGTCCTATTTTTTATTCTTTATTTTGAAACAGGGTCTCGCTAAGTTGTGAAGGGCCTCACTAAGTAGCTGAGGCTGGCCGTGAACCCAGATCCTCCTGTCTCAGCCTCCCAAGTACTGGGATTACAAGCGTGCGCCACCATGCCTGGCTTATTCTTTTATTTTGAAACAGGGTC
>PVJS01024067.1:0-29005 GCA_004027185.1 Glis glis
AGAAAGCCCTGCCCTGAATGTAGGCAGCAGAATTCTGATAGGTGCGGACTTAGATAAAAAGGGAGAAGCCGCGTAGATTGGGCGCGACTCGTTCCGAGGAAAGCAGATCTGCTCTCTCCTGAGATCGTCAGCCGCCGGCTCCGCTTTTCTCCGAAGAAGCTTTCTGATCTTCACGTCTTGGACTGGGACTGAATTAGTGCTTGCTCCAATCCTAAGACTCCAGCTCTTAGACCGTTCGACCAGCTACTGGTTCCTCTGACCCTCCACGTGCAGTCAGAACCTGAGACTACATTGCTGCAAACTGTAAGCCATCTGATAAATCCCTTTTTTAAAAATATACTCATTCTGTGTATTCTGTTAATCTAGAGAACCCTGTCTAATACAAGCCCTGTCAATCAACCCCTTCAAGCAGTACCGGGCAGGGACTTTGACTCCTGAGAGGTGTGTAGGATAAGCATTCCTCTGGTGGTGAAGGAGTGGAGACCCAAGGCTCATGAAGAGGGTCAAAGTCTCAAAATGCTCAGCATCTCTCTTGGGCCTGGTGCGGGTGTGGGAAGCGGGAGAGTGGGTGTTGTTGGAGGAGATGCTCCAGGCAAAAGGCAGCATCACTTCTCCTGCTCTGCTAGGCTGGATCTCACCCATCCTCCGCCACCCCCAGTAAAACAGAGGAGGCAGGGATGGCCAAAGAGATGGGGAACCTAGCCCGAAGAAGACCTCTACAGCAAGGCTTTGTGTCTGTGTCTTAAGGGAGTGGAACAATGACTAGTGAGAAGGCCCCAGACACAGGAGTTCAAGGCCAACACCAGGAAATTTTCTGGAAAACTACAATCAGCTATGGTCCTAACAATAAGGGAATTCTAGAAGGGAGGCATCCTCATGACCTAAGAGACCCACAAGGTTTCCAGATAAAAACAGACATGAGCTACATTGAACCCTAAAGAAGTATTCACATCAAAATTGTATGTCTGTCAACAGATGAATGGATAAAAATGTGGTATATATACACAATGGAATTTTACTCATCCATCAAGAAGAACAAAATTATACCATTTGCAGGAACATGGATGGAACTAGAGAACATTATGCTAAGGTGAGCCAGACCCAGAAATTCAAGGGCCATATGTTTTCACGCGTATGTGGAAGCTAGAGAGAAATAGGAAACAAAAGAGACTTTAGCTAAATGAGGATTGAGATCAGTAGAAGAGTGGAAGGAAATTGGGGGAAGGAGGAAAAGGAGGCTTGATGAAGGAAATAATTCAAATAACGCCATGTCCGTAGATGAAGATATCACTACCAATCTCACATAGGGAAAGCAGGGCATAGGGGGATCCAGAGGGAGTCGCATCAAGTGCTGTGCACATTTGTGCAAATACATTTGTGTCACATTGAGCCTCACTCTGATGTATAAGTACAATGCACCAATAAAGGTTTATTTAAAAATTATATTGGAGCACTTGTGGGAGCTATTGTTTTTTGTGTTGAGCCTTTTGGGAGAATGAGCTCCGTATATGTATAGCAAGACATTTGAGCCCCGGTTCTTGGAGGTGCAGCTGTGGGGTGGGGCCCCCTACCTGGAGGAGGTATGAGGAGGAGAATGTCCCCTGCCCTCTATTTCCAGCCCACAGAAGTGGGGGTGAGGAGGGGGATCCTGATAGTTTCTGAGTTCAAGTCTCTTTCCATCCCTGATGGAAAAAGGTAGCACTGTCCCATGTTCTGTGGGATCACAGGTAAGCAACGGGAACCAGGAAATGCTTCCCAAGATCGTACCTCAAAGTTTCTGGAAACAAAAGTTGAATCCCATATTATAAGCCGTGAGCACTCTCTCACCTGTCCACTTAGATTCGCACTTTGACAAACTCAGGTATCAAGAATACCTTCCCAAGCCGGGTGTGGTGGCACACGCTTGTAATCCCAGTACTTTGGGAGGCGGAGACCGGAGGATCCGGGTTCGCGGCCAGCCTCAGCTCTCTCTCTCTCTCTCTCTCTCTCTCTCTCTACTTAGTGAGGCCCTCTACTTCGTGAGACCCGGTTTCAAAATAAAGTATAAAAGATAGGGCCGGGGGTGTAGCGCGGAGGTAGAACGCCCCTGGGTTCAATCCCCGGTACCGCAAAAAAAAAAATACCTTCCTTACATTTGGGTAAAAATACGATTAAGTGTCACAATCAGCATACTTCATTTCCAATAAGATATTCTAATATAACAAAAACAAGCAAACCATATTTGGTAATTATATTCCATGTTTCATGGGAACTTCCCAGGAACAATGGTTAAGCATGAGCCCAAACTATAGTAAACATTAAATAAATTTATTAGGCAAGCATATATTAAGCACTGCCGTGTACTGGGCACTCTGTTTGCTATTAGGAATACAGAAATGAATATGAGCATATAATTTAATTTCTAGACTCGTATTTTGGAGGATAAAAAAGAAAGGTATTAACAGTGGATTTTTGCTAGATTAAATATACATGTTAAAGAGAGAATACAAGCAATAGAGAGTATATGTAAATATGCCACAATATTAAACTAGTAAATGGAAAATTAAAAAGAGGGGAAAATGAAATCAAAATCAAAACAACAAACCCAGGAAAGAAAAACAGGGGGAGGGGAATTAAAAGTACTATAATAGAAATAGATCTAAATTATCATAATTGAAATAAAAAAGTACTAAACTCTCCAAGAAATGACAATGTACATGAAATTGGCTTAAATAATGCCAACTACATCTTCTGTTTATATAAGATGTACTTAACATAACATATGGAAAGTTTGAAAATAAAAGTATTTAAAATATATACTAAGAAAATAGTAAAGTTTTGTTGTTTTACTAATAATGAACAAGTTGGATCATAAAGCCAAAAATACTTTATGTTGCAATTAAATAGGTAGATTAAAATATTTGCAAATTCATATGACTCCAATAACATTGTTTTAAAAATCTATAAAGAAAAATTGATAGCATTTTAGAGAGAGATTTACAAATCTATCATCTTAAAGTTCTAATATGTCTTTTAGTAAATCTACTAGAAAAAATACTTTAAGCTATAAACTATCTGAACAGCAAAATTAACAAGTTAATCTAATGAATATATATTGTATAGAATAACCATCACTTGGAGACTTGATATTATTTCAATTATGAGCCAAATGTTTAAAAATTGACTATATATTAGTTTATAAGACTTGGATTACAAAGGAACCTCCTTAGCCTATTATATGAAAAATTATAGTAAGCATCCTTAAAATAGTGAAAAGTATTTGAAAAAATTTCCTTAAATCAAGAATGACAGATACGCCTGCTAATATCTCTTCTTCTGCTTAATATTGTTAGAGATTATAGCCTGCACAATACGGTAAGAAAAATAAAGTACAAGAAGAGAAAAAGAGAAAGAAAACAGTTATTATTCCTATGTAATAATATAATATAATCTTATGTTATTATATATTTAATACAAAGAATACTCCTGAAATCTCTAGATTACCTTTTTCAATTGATAAAGATTATCTAGTAAAGTTGCTGGGGAAGAAACCAATGCACTAAAGTAAATTGCATTTTTATACATGAGCCAAGTTTCAGATGTGTAGTTTAAAGAGAGGACATAACCCTATCAACAAAAATATAAGAATCCGAAAAACAGTTCTAACAAGAATCATTTGATGGAAAAATTATAAAACTTTATGAAAGGTGAACAATTACTGATATAAATAGGTCTCTAATTACCTATATAAATGATAGGTACAGTCGACAATTACCTATATAAAGAGACATACCACATTTCTAAGGAGGAAAAAGCCCTTCTTGCTTTCAATGTTTCTGATATGAGCAAATTTTAATTACCATGGTTTAGTTAAATAATACCCATTCCCAAATGACATATTTCAAATGTCTGTTTCCATAGTATTTTTTCTGTGAGTGACTAAGTAGAGTACAAACTTTGTGGCTGGCTTCTCTATCCAGGGCTCACTACATAAATAACAGATGCACATCATGGGCAATGACCAATCACGTCTCTTCTTTCAAAGCCTGTTAGTGATTAGTCACTGCACATCTGTTAGACAGCTCACATAGAGAGCAAAGCTCACAGTCCTGTTGGCTCCTTGTCTCCTAGTGATAAACCACACATCCTCTTGCAAAAAAAAATAGATACTGCAAGAAGTTGGCCAACAAAGATGTGCATGCAGGGCACTCATTTCCAATGGTTGCTGTACCAACTGCATCAAGCTTAGTGGCTCAAAACATCATGAATTTATTCTCCTACTGTTCAAGGGGTCAGAAGTCCATATTGGATCTTATTAACCTAGAGTCAAGGGAATGGCAGGGCTGGTTATTACTGGAAGCTCCAGGAGAGAATCTACTCCTGCCTCTTCCAGTTTCTAGCATTGATTAGCTGTGGCCACATCCCTTCAACCTCTGATCTGTCTGCAGCTCAGCTTCTTTCTCCGACCTGCCCCCTATTGTGAGGAATCCTATGATTTCATCAGGCCCACCTGAATAATACAGAATAACCTCCTACCTCAAGAGCCTTCACTTAGCCAGACGCGGTGGTGCACACTTATAATCCCAGTACTTAGGAGGCTGAGACAGGAGGATCGCAGGTTCGCAGCCAGCCTCGGCAACTTAGCAAGACCCTCTGCAACTTAGTAAGACCTCATTTCCAAATAAAAAAATAAAATAGGGCTGGGAGTAATAGCTCAGAGGTAGAATACCCCTGGGTTCAATCCCTAGTAACACACACACACACACACAAAGAACCTTCACTTAAGCACATCTGCAGAAGACCTTTGCCATGGAAGGGAAAAATGCAAAGTCACTGGGAATGAGAACACAGCCATCTTGTGGGGGAGGCATTTTACTCTGCCTCAAAGAAACAAGATGTACTAATGCTAGGAGTGAAACTGGATGTGATTGGAAGATAGCTGACTGAGGATGTGGACGCCACCACCTCCAGAAGACTCACAGTGAGGACAGTTGTGTTTGTGATGGAAAGATGGAGACGTCCCAGAGGAACCGATGCCACAAAATGTGTCACGTCCAAAACTCTCAGCGACATTTCCCAACAGCGAAAGTGCCCAGAATGAAATGTTGGGAGCTGATCCGCACTTAGAGAGCAGCCTGCTGGTTCTCCAAAGCACGAGATGTTGGCCACTCCATGGGGAAAGTTCTACCACAGAAGGCAAACATTTCCATTCTGCTGGGGGTTTTTTTTGCAAAGAAAAAAATAACACTTTAATTCTCAAGGTTCCTCATGTTTTACATTACAGTGTACTAAATAAACATTCGTTTTACTATTTTTTTATTTCCTGTACATTTATAGCTAACAATAAAAGAAGTTTTAATGTTTTGACAAGGAATTTTAAAAGTCACAGAACCATCATAATTATGAGGATTACTGTGCATGGTTTCAGCTTGCACGGTCATTTTTATGGTCCCCCACAGCCTTGCAAACTGAGGACTACCCCTAGGGCAGACTGTCAGTCCTCCCTAAATTGAGACCCAGATTCAATGCAGTTTTATTTAAGAAAGTCACAGGTGTTTTCCATGGAACTCAAGCAGTTGCTTCTCAACTTTATGTAGAAAATATTCAAGGAGTAGCCAGGACAGCCCTAAGGCTAGGGACCAGGAGAGGGATTCGCTCTGGCAGCCATGACGCTGGCAGCCACAGGACGGAATGGCTCTACCAGGTCTTACTGTAAGTTACAGTATATGAGGTGGCCTGGCTTGGACCAAGGATAACTAGACCCTTGGAAGAGGCCAAGTCCACACACCTGTGGGCTCTGATGTTACCTTTCTACTAGAACAGGAGGGCAAATTCCCATCATTCCCATCAGGTGGGAAAAGAAACCAGTCTTGAGAGGCAATCTTAAACTACCAGAAGAAAGCAGAGAAGAAATTAGAATGACTGGGATCGGAATGGCTTCTTCATAAGTGACGCTCCAAAGGAAAAGACCGATACATTGGACTTTACTAAAATCAAGAATTTCTGTTCACCAATAAGGAGAGTCAAAGTCCACAGAATGGGAGAAGACACATGCCTCAGACATAACTCAGTATCCAGACTATGTAAAGAACTTCTATAAAACAGAAAAAGAATTACCACCCCAAAGAAAACTGAACAAAAGCCACCAGCAAGTGGTTCACAGAAAAAGAAAATGAATGGACAATAAATGTGTGATATGTTCATCCTTATCAGTAACTAAGAAAATACATGTAAAAACTGCTTTCTCCAAAGTGGCAAAAACAGGAACTTATAACAACAGTTAACAAGAAGGTGAAACAATGAGGAGTCTCACGTAGTGCTAACAGGGTGGACGTGACAAGAATTTGGAAAGCAACTTGGCATGACTTAGAAAACGTGATTGTCCGCCTACTGGTGACCCAGCAATTCAACCTGTAGCCATGTACCCTAGAGAATGTCCCCAGATGTACACCAAGGAACAAACAGAGAACACCATTAATAAATACACAGAGAGGGGCAACCCAAATGTACACGCAAGAGGCTGAATAAATAAACATCCATGTATTCATGCAACGCACCAACAAGCAACAAATTGAGCAGGATCGCAGCAACAGGTGTCAGTGTGGATGAATCTCAAAAACAAAGGCAAGCAAAAAAGGTAAGTAAAAAAGAATGTCCATGCAATTCCATCGATATAAAGCACAAAGCCAGGCAAAATTAAACTGGGTGTGATTGGGATGTCAAACACCCACAAACAGGAGAAAACTACAGGAAAGGAAAACTAACATAAACCCAGATGGCGGGTGGGCCGCTGTATGGAATGCAGGAGCACTGGGATTCATAAGAGGTAGACGGTGGGATAAGAGGTACTGGTCATGTTCTGTTCTTAAGTTTAGGAGTGGGGACACACAGGTGTTTCTTATGTTAATACATAGGAAGTCATGCACTGCATAATAAAGCTTCACTGTGTATACCACACTGCGTATACCACAGTGCTCCCATAAGATTATAATGAGCTGAAAACTCCTGTGACCTCATGACATCACAGCTGTCATGATGCTGTATGTAGGGAGACACACTGCTCTGGGGTCTGTGGTGATGCTGGTGTGAGCAAACCCAGCATGCTGCCATTGTATAAAAGAATAACATGTGCTGGGCGTGGTGGCACACACCTGTAATCCCAGTACTTGAGAGGCTAGGACAGGAGGGTCACAGGTTCAAGGCCAGCCTCAGCAACTTAGCAAAACCCTGCTTCAAAATAAAAACAAAAAAAGGCTGGGGGTATAGCCCAGAGGTAGAATGCCCCTGGGTTGAATCCCCAGTCCAAAAAGAAAAGAGTAAGTCTAATATGTGCTATGGTGTGTTGTGCATAGCATTAATAATGATAACAAACCATTATGGTGCAGGCTCATGTGTTTTCATTGTTATTTGAGTGGACTCCTTCAACTTCTAAGTGAAAGTTTATGTTGAAACAGTCTGCTATGTTACAGCCTCCAGCAGCCTCACACTTTGGATGTTTAAGTATCTTTTGATTACATCATTTTCTCTTGTGCTTGATTTAGTCTTTATACAGCATGGCCCTAGGTACAATAAGCCATTCTACATATGCATCTACATATACATTATTCATATATATATGAATATATATATACACACACACACATACATATATATATATATATGTATATATATACATATATCCAGTTACCATAGTTACCACAGATCCTGGGTGTATAGTAGACTATACCATCTAGGTTTGCATAAGCATGGTCTATGATATTCTCACAATGACGAAATTGCCTCACAACAGATTTCTCAGAGTGTACTCCCACAGTTAAGCAACGCATGGCTGCATATGAATGAACTTATTCAAATCAAACAATCTTTAAAAGGGTGAGCACTGCATAAATCACCATTTGAACGCATCAATAATAATTCAATAATAATAATTAATCCAGGGCTTTACAGTGACCAAAAACACATACCCTTGCAAAATTTTCTTTCACTTTTCTCTTCACCATATGGTGGGAGGCTACGAAGGAACCACAGACCTCTCGGAAAATCCAGAATGTTCCAAAGGCCTTCCCACCTCAGTCCATCCTCTGCTAGTAGTCAGTGGCAAATCTTTTTTATTAAAGGAATGATGATTCTAGAGAGATACTTTCTGCAGAGAATTCTCAGTTGTTGTTTTTCTTTGCTTGTTTTGGAAGCTCGATTCCATGTAAAACTGTGTTGCTCAGTTAATCACATCCGTGGTAAATCTCACCCATTTAAATCGTAAGGTCCTACAGGAGCTAACGTAAAGAGCCCAGGCCAAACCTGGGACAATCTGAGCAACAATTCAAATGCTAGTAATGAAGTTTAACCTATAGGATAAAATCAATAGTCAATTCTTTAATTATATGAATAAATAGTAATTGGTGAGACTGAGTATCTTTCCCTCGAATAGAATTCCACCTAGTAAGCCAACAAGTAATAAGGCACAAGGAAAACCATGACCCGGCTGGCCCCATGTGGGGCACAATGGCTGCTGACCCTGCTGGGTGGAACCATAAAGACGCATTGTCTGCATGGTCCCGCGATGCCTACTGACAAAGAAACAAGAGCCTCACAGGGGAGACGCCAGGCAGATGCCCTTCCCAGGTGATCAGAGCTCCCACCAGCAGGGACAGTCACTCAGCCTCAGTGTCCCCTGGCAGACACCTCCACAGGTGATCACAGTTCCCACCAGCAGGGACAGTCACTCAGCCTCAGGGTCCCCTGGCAGACACCTCCACAGGTGATAAGAGCTCCCACCAGCAGGGATGAGCATCCAGTCTCCCCCTGGCTGCATCCTGGGGACAGTGGCCCCAGCATCCTCTTCCTCCATGCTGCACAGCTCAGTCTCACCAGGAGGAAACACCGCATAAACCCAGGTTGAGAGGCGTCCTGCAGGACTAGTCAACACTCTTCAAACACCAAGTCAGAGCCACACGAGGCGCTCTCAGGGCTTAAAGGAAGCTGGGGAGAAATGTGGCTAAGCACAGTCAAATCCTGGACTGGAAAGTAGAAATCGATGAGAAAACTGGCGACATCGACTGAGGCTCTGAAGATAGGATTGCAACGGCACCAGTGCTTGCTTTTGCAAGTGTGTGGAGCTGGGTGGAGAGTAGAGGGGACTCACTATAGTACTTTCTCAAGGTTTATGAAATGCTGAAGCTATTCCAAAATTAAAATACTTTGAAGTAATGCTGAAGTTCTAGAACACACAGAGCTGCAGTGTCAGAAAGAGGCCAGATGGAGCCAGGCTTCTCCTTGGGAAGAACTTTGGGCTCCATGCTGAGAACAGAGAGGGTACACAAGATTTTCCAGGTAGGTAGGGACAGAGAACAGGATCAGGATGGCATTTCCTTGGGTTAGGAGGCAGAGAACAGAGCCCTGGCTCTTCAAGAATCCAGATTGGATGGGAGGGTGGTGGGATCCGCATCTCAGGAGATGGTGGAAAGAAAGGCAGGTGAGGTTTGACCTAGACAAGGTGAAGTCTAGGTTTCTAACCCAAGCCTTTGGGTGGACTCTATACACAAACCACAGGAGGAAGGGCAAAGTTTGGCAAGGGAGATTCAGAACTGAATATTTTCCTTGGTGAGAGATGAAGGGATTCAATATATTGGCACACTATTCTTCTGCTACTGTTTTCTATCTTGCGATCATGGTTCTAGGATTCTCTTGTGTAAAAACACACAGTCCGTGTCATGCGTAAGCAACTACAGTTCCCTGAGAATCAGGTTGACAATGATTGGACAGAAAACTGAGTCACTCTGTGTCCCCAGGAACAACAGGTTCCTCTCAACGTGTCCTGTCACCTTCTCAGTTCAGAGCCAGCCTCAGATGGCTTTGTCTTTGGGCTCCTTCCCTTTGGGACAGCGGGCTGCCCTCTATGAAATTTAGAAACCTCTAATGTTGCCATTTTGTAATCCAATAGATACAGCTACCTCAGACACCGCACTCCCTGGGTGTGTTAATTCACTTAGTGAAGGTAAATTGATTTTTCAGTGAAACAAGTAGCTGAGACTCGCTGGTCTCAACCACAGGGTGTCTTCTTGCGGCCACATGTGTTCGACCTCATCTTGCTGGTCCCGGGGGGCATTCCGTCCACATGCCATGGGTAGGTCACTTAGAGGCGGGATGGAAGCATTCTCTGTTGGTCCACAGCATGGAATTAGGAAGAGTTTCCCCGGAGCCACTCGCTGTAGCAGGATTCGGGGCAGGATGGAGTTCTAACTCAAATCATGGTTGGCCCTGTGAGCAAAGCTCCCACACACTTCCTGTAGCTCCTACGTGGGTTTTTATTCATAATCTGTTCAAGACTTTGAAAAGAAAATCTGTTGAAGGCAATGCTCTGACTTAGGTGTGGAAATTTCACTAGGAACGCAGATGCCGAGGCTGGAGGGCATTGAGGGGCACCATTTCTGAAGTCTCCAGAGACGACACTGGCCCCTGCCCTGGCGCCAAGCATTCCCACTGTGGTCCATGCCCACTGCCCCAGCCGCATCTCCCGCCTCCACTGTGCACCGTGCATCTCTTGCTGAATCTCGCTGCTCCTGAAACCTCCAGGTCTGGAAGTCCCGTCTCCCTGTTAAGGCTCACAACCGCCATGTGGAGCTAAATTGAAGCAAAGGGCAGTTGCTTACAGGAAAAGACCTTCCGATTAAAATGCCACACGTCCCTTCCTGTGCTCTGCAGTGCACGACATTCGGAGTCGTAGAATTCATCTGGTCACACAGCCCTTCAGCGCAGCGTTGAGGACAGGGGTGTCGTGGGGGATCAGGCCAATAGGAAGGAGGGGACTCAGCCTCAGATTTAATGACCCCGCTCCTACAAGCTGAGCATGCTGTGGTCACCATGCCTAGCACAAGGGGGCTGAGACTGGCTCCTGCGAAGCTGCGTGGAACAGTGAAATCCCATCCACAGACCTCAAAATGTTAGTGACAAACCCTTCACCCTCTGCTGACACGTCCCTATTCCCATCGCATTTTCTATTTCAAAAGCTAGGAATACCAATCAGGGAAAAAAAAACCCAACTGGCCTTTTTTCTGAGCCCCAGTGGTTATCCTACTACCACTTAAAGAGTGTATTTTACGTCTTTCACCCTTTCCCTTTCCAAACTGCCTCGTTTATCAAATATTTATTTTGGCTGGCAAGCACACAGACCACCCTCTTTTCTTGGTTTCTTTCCCCCCTTACAGTTTTGTGCTGCTTTTTAATTAAAAGAAAAGTTTAAGATGTAATTCAATGTGTCAGGGGGGAAAAAGGAGAAAGGATCTACGAGATGGGAAAAGAAAGTCACATATTTGCAGATTTTTAATGAAGAGGTTTTTAAAATATTTTCTTACATACACAAAGTTAATGCTTCGGTAGGTGAGTTGTAAACGCTCCTTTTCGTTCCATAATTATAAGTGAAATGCTCTTTAATGTGCAATAATAATGTTCAAGCTGTGCTATTTTGCAGCTAATAATTATGCACAGCAGCGTGGGGTATGATAGCTAACAGAAAGTTTTCCTTCTTAATGTATTTCCCACATCTCTCCTCTCCCTGCTACCTGCCTGATTTGCAGTGACTGTACCTTTTAATCCTCTCTTTATTCTCAGAATAGAAGCACTAGTTAGTTACTTTCTTAAGGAAAGAATGTGAGCCAAGATTGCTGACTGGATAAAATTGCTCCCATACAAAGCGAAGCCTATAATAGGCTGGTTTAAAAAAAAAAGAAAGAAAGAAAGAAAGAAATACACACTCAAACTACAGCTAAGCTTAAAATGTGCTTGCCGGAATCCTCAGTCTTAAAAGGTCAGAAGTTTGCTGTACAGCTTAACACAGTATTATTGAAACAAGACTAGAAGTTGGCAATAAAAGCGGAGGTCATCAAGGCCTGGCACCAGGTGTCAAGTTCTTTGCAGATGGAGGAATAAATTTTCACAGGACAGCCACATTTGTTATTACGGACATGCACCATTTCCGAAATATCTTGGGGTTAGCCAGCTGTGCATCCGCGTCAGCTCCTCCATTAGCTTCTCAAACACAATGTTGCCTTGAAATCACTGAATATATTATGTCATTTTCTTTGAATAAAGAAAAAATAGAAGAAGAAGATACCATGTGTGTTAAGAAAAGCCATGCCAGATGATCTAAGATTTGGTGGGAGTTATTTGAGGAAACTGACTTACCTCCAATTGAATGTTCTAGGTAGTTGAAATGAATTAGCTTCCGCATAAATTTGAAGAACCATAAGAGGAATGTAACCTGGATGCAGCAATTGATTCGGCAGAAATAAGCAGCCCTGTTTTCGGCATGCCTAATGCCCGTTTGGACTGTTGCCTGGGCTTCTTCAGCTGACAGCAAGCTCGTTCCAGCTGCTCAGAGCAAGACTCCTTCCCAATGGTTCCCAATAACCTGGCCATATGGGTGAATACCTAGTCAATCCTTTATTTTCCCAGCTATTACTGAACAATAAAAATATTCCTTGGCATTGAGCTGGTGGTCTGTGTTCAGCCAGATCTGAATAGAATATTGGAAAAAGGACAAGTCTTGTTTAGTACCGAGGGCAGTTGGGAATGGAAGTCGAAAGCCCTCAGTGGGTCCTGCACAGTTCGGGACGTGGGATCATTCCAAAGCTGGGTAGCCTTCTGCTGTATCATGAGAGGCTGAAAATATGTGCTATGCCTCATCACAAAATGGAGAAATTACTCCCATTTCTTTTTTTATTTTGTTTCTCTTTTATTGGTGCATTGTAATCATACATCTTGTTGAAGTTCAGGGTGATAGAGGCATACATGCACACGCACTCATTGTGCCCTTCCCCAGTTCCCACCCCACTCCCTCCTCCTCTCCTCCTTCCCGTGCTCAGCACGGCGATTGGCTTTTATAAGTTGTATACATACATCCTGTCCATTGAGGTGTTTCCCTCTTCAAGTCTTCCTCCCCCTACCATTTCTTATTGGCAGGTATAATCCAGGCTGTTCCATACTTTTATAGCACAACTAAAATAATAGAAGAATACGAAGTTGGAACTTGATGGCACCTTGGATATCATGTGGCGTGTCCTTTCATTTCACAGAGGAAGAGTGTGAGGGTTCAGAAGGTGTTTTCCCAAGGCTCTTACAAGGCCAATTGTCCTGAGACATCCACCAACCCAGGCATCACCAAACTAGACTCAAGTGTGCTTTTCAATTATCTCTCTCTGTGCATGTCAAGCTTGGCATATGCTTTATCAAAGAGCAAGATTTGGACTTCCATTTTGGGTAATGGAGAACTAGATGATTCATGTCAATCCTCACCAGGCAGAAAACATAAAAGGAAACTATGTATATAAACAACAGAAAGCTGAGAAAACAAGAAAGATGGATGCCTTGGATAGGACAGGAGTATGGGGCTACTTTTGCTCTGGAAGTATGTGCTAAACTGGAAGAACACACCTGAGAGTCTGAGATGAGTTTTTAGTGCCTACATGGCTCTGGTACTGGGGAGTAGCTCCATATTGGGTACGCTGAGTCCTGCCAGGTTATTCCAACAGAAGCTCCAGTCAGCACAGAACCGCCACCAGGCTATCCCTGCACAGCTACACACATCCCTAATACTGACAGCCACTAATGTGTCACCTATTGCCCTGACTTGGTCATTCGCAGATGTTATGTAAGAGGACTCATTCACTGTGCCACTTCTGAGGTTGACCAGTCCCACTCAGCGTATTTCCTTGCATGTACTTGGGTAACTGACTTTTTAATCAACTCTGTCAATGTCTTTTAATTGGTACACAGAGACTATTTATGTTTAATGTAATTATCGGTGTGCTAGGGCTTAAGTCTACCATTTTGGTTCTTGTTGTCTTCTCCCCTGGGTTTTGTGGGTCCTTTGTTTTATTTTTCCTGATTTTTTTGTGTGTGGGTTTCTTGAACATGTTTTTACAATTCCACTTTTAATTTATCTATAGTGTCTTTTAATATATCTCTTTCAAGATGTGGTCGGTCTAGGTATTACATGACACATAAAGGACACACAGTCTACTAAGGTCATCTTTTCTCAGTTTAAGTGAAATGTAGAAAAATGGACTTCTCTTTAAACCTCCTTCGTTTTCAATATAATTATCTTAAACAGTTTTTCTGTATACATTGAAAGCCACATCAGACAGTGTTATAACTTTTGCTCCACATAACAAATATAATTTGGAAAGTCTAAAGAAGAGAAAAATCTCTTGTATTTGCCTGTATTTTGCTCATTCTGTTGTTTATTTAATTTTCCAGGTGCTTCAGAGTTCTTTTTTATTATTCCCTTCCTATTCTGAGAACTGTATTTAGCCATCCTTTTAGGGAAGGTACGTTGTGAGTAATTATTTTAGATTTCCTTCTTTTTAAAGGTTTCAACTTCTTCATTTCTGATGGACATTTTTGCTGGATATAGAATTCTGAGTTGACCGTCCTTTTCTTCCAGCAATAAATGATGGTGCACCCCAGTACCTTCTGGACTCCATGGTTTCTGATGAGAAACCTGCTGTGTTTGGAACTGTTTTCCTCTACAGAGTAGGACACCTCTTGCTGTCTCATAGCTTTTTTCTTTAGTTTTCACAAGATGCTCTACTCTGTGTCTTCTTGTAGATTCTTTTGTAGTTTATCCTGTATAGGGTTCACTCCGCTTCTTGAATCTATAGTTTTATGCTTTTGCCAAATTTGGGAAATATTAAGGCACTATTTCTTCAAGTACTTTTTAGGTCCACTCTTGTCTCCTTTTCTTCCAGGACTCTGATGACACAAATGTTGGGATTTTCACTATAGTCTATGATATTCTGTTGATTTTTCCTCCAATCATTTTCTCTCTGTTTTTTAGATTAGGGTATATTTACTTTGCTTTGAAGTTCCTTGATTCTTTCTTCTTTCTTGCCATCTACTGTTTTAGTAATTATATTTTTCAGATTTAGATTTCCCTAATATCTCTTATTTCTTTGCTGAAAGGTTTTTTCTATTTCACATTGCTAAGATGTGTTATTTCTTCATTGACTTCAAGTGTATTCATAGTTCATTAAAGTTTTTATGATAGCTGTTCTTAGGTGCTCATCCACCCATTCCATCACCTGTGCCATCTTAGTGTTAGGATCTGACTTCTTACTCACTTGGAGATTTCCTTGGTTCTTGGTAGGATAGGTGATTCGAATCTGGACCGCTTTGACAGATGCTATTTGTCCACAGTCACATTCTTCTGTGTTTTTGGTGTGCTTCCCTACCCCATTCACTTTCAGCTTGGAGACGTGACGTGCTTTGAACCACGCAGTGCGAGCAGATGAGTTTGCCCAGGCAGAGCAGCATCCCTGAAGCCAGTGCATTTCACCACAGCCACTCTCTTGTCCCCTGCTCTGCCATGAGAAAAGAATCAATAGGAGATCAGGATGCTCAGTCAGCCTGCTTCCCAGAACACACACAAACCCACAATCCATCCCTGGCCCGCCACACAGCTACAGAGGCACAGAGCCACAGACATGGAACCAGTCCTCAGACAGAAGACAGGGCAACAAACAGCCTTGCCGGTATGGCACAAAGACCCAGGAGGGCTGTGTCTTAGGCAGCATTACCACAGCAAAAGACCACTACATCTGCTTTGTCATTTGTCCAGATACACTCCTTCCAAAATTCTACTCTTCCCAACTGCTCAAATTAAAGCCAATTTGAAAGTTTCATGGGTTTCCACAAACCTGATAGTAATATCTTTATTATCTTAGAGCCTCCAAGATAAGATAATCTTACGTCTGAGGAAACCAGAGTCCCTCGTCGAGGAACAGCTGTGTTAAACATATTGGCTGGATTCTTTTCCAGCAATCACGATGAACACAGCATTAATATTTCAAGTGGCTCCTGATGAAAGACCGGTCTTCCAACACCCCTCCAGCTCCCCAATATCCTGCGGGGAAATTAAAGGAAGGTTAGACCCAGCAGAACTTGAACTGAATCAAATATCTCTAAAATAGTTTTTAGGAGATATGACAGATAATATGGAACTGAAGAGTTAAAACAATAACACAGTTCATAATACAGTAAGAGAACTGGAAAATGAAACTCTTACAAAAAGGTTTTATGGCAAGAACATTGTGATTAAAGAAGTCATCCGATCCTATCCTCGTGGCTTGGCGAAACCCCAGTTTGATTTTTGAAACTAGAAACTTAAATTCGGTCTCATTTGTACTGTCAAGACGAGTAAAGGGAAAGACAGGTGCGTCTGAAGAGACAAGCAACTGTGCGGGGGGAATTACATGGCAGACGGAACGCAACCAGAAAACAATGCCGTAAACTCCCAAATAACTCTGAGGATCCGTAACACTTAACTTAGGTTTGAATCTTCCTTTTGATATAAATTTTGTTTTGCAGAGTAGTTTCAGGAGTAGCACAAGGAAGGGCCGCATACCCCTGAGCATGACTCACCAATTATTTATGCATATTTGTAAATATGTGTATTTTTTTGTAACAATTCAGAGTAGAGACATGTTGCTTCTTACCTTTAAATACTTCGGTATATAATTCCTAACAACAAAGGCCTTTTCACAAAGATACAGTATAATTACTGAAATTAGGAATTTTCATATTGATAGAAGACTATAATCTAGTACATATTCAAATTTTTATTATCACCCTAATTGTGACTATTATAACCATCATCTCCCCAGACCAGGGTCCAGCTCAGGCTCATGATAACTCTTCATCCGCCTATCTCTTCAAGTCCTTCAATCTGGATGGCTTTTACAGCCTTTCTTTGTCTTTCTTGACCTTGACATTTTTTAAGATTCCGGGCTGATTATTTTATGTAGAATCTCTCAATTTGGGTTTGTCTAATTAATCAATCTTTCTTTCATTCCTTCGTTCATTTTTATTGTGGTATTGGGAATTGAACCCAGGGGCATTCTACCTCTGAGCTACACCCCCACCCCTATTTTATATTTTATTTTGAAACAGGGTCTCGCTAAGTTGTTGAGGGTCTCACTAAGTTGCTGAGACTGGCCACGAACCTGGGATGTTCCTGTCTCAAACTCTCAAGTACTGGGATTACAGGTGCACATGCCTGACCTATCTAATGTTTCTTCATGGTGAGAGTTAGATGGTGCATTTTTAGCAGAAGAGTATAGGAGAGACATTGTGTGTCTCCAAGGGCATGACCTTGGGCAGCCATGGTCTTACTTTGTCTTAACATAGAGGCTCTCAATCTGATCACTTGCTATCCTCAGCTTTCAGCCCTGTCATGGTATTGTTTTTTTTCTGTGTAATTTGTAAGTAATTTGTAGAGAGGTAGTTTATTATGTGCATAACCTATTTCTCAACAAACTTTCACACATTAGTCTCAACATCCACTGATAAATTTACTAACTCCCTACTCCTTCCATATTTGTAAATTGGCATTCCATCTTAAGAAATTTTTCCTTCTATGTATGTACCTGTGTATGAATACAAAATAGTAAAGAAGTACAAAAGTATATATATGTATGTGTGTGTGTCTATGTGTATGTACATATCAGTGTAGACTTACAGAAACCATTTTTATTCTTTGAGCTATAATCCATTATTACAATTACATATTTTATGACCAAATTGTCTCAGACTCGGCCAGTAAGAGCTCCTTCAGGCTGACTTCTGTGTTTCTCTGTTGTTGTTGATGTATATATTTATATTCATCCTTAAGGGTTTCCCTTCTTTCTAGCACAACAAGAGGTTCCAGGCTCTCCTTGTCTTTCTCTGTCTCGACATTGCTGTTCTATTCAAGGTTCCCTAATTTCCTTAAGTAGAGCATGATCTTTAGGTCTTGACATTTTAATACAAAGTTAAAATCAGTTCATCAGAATTGAGTTTTTAATTGATATTGTACTACATATATAGATTGTTTGGAAGAACTGACATCTTAACAATTCTGAGTCTGCTAATCCTTGAATAAGGGACATTTCCAACATATTGAAGTCTTCAATAATTTCTCAAAGCAATTATTTGGTAGTTTTTCATGTAGAGGTCTTACAATTCCTTAATTAGATTTATTCTTCATTGTTTCCTTTTTTGGATGTTATTGTACTTGTATAATTTTTCAAATATTTTCCATTACTATGACTTAGAAATGTAGTTGATTTTTATGTATTGAGTTTGCATATTGTGACTTGCTTTTGTTTTTTGGGTTTTTTTATTTGGTTTTGTATGGTACTGGGGATCGAACCCAGGTGTGTTCTACTCCTGAGAGACACACCCAGCCCTCTTTATTTTTTTATTTTGAAACAGGCTCTTGCTAAGTTACCATGTGCTGACCTTGAACCTTCCATACCCCCATCTCAGCCTCCCAAGACGTGGATGTAGAGGTGCATACCCTGGCACCTGCCACTACGACTTGGTTTTATTCACTTAGTAGCTATAGTGTGTTTGGGTGATTTGTTAGCATTTTCTACATATTCAATCAGATCACCTACCATTAGACACTTCTTCTTTTCCAATATTTGTGCCTTTGATGTCTCCTTCTAGTCCTGTGGTACTGGCCAGGATCTTCAGTGCAAATGTGAGCAGGAGTGGTAAAGGTGCAGGTCCTGATCACTGGGGAAAAGGTTCCAGAATTCCACCATCGAGTGTGATGTTAGTTCTGGGTATAAGGTAGACACCTTTTACCAAATTGAGGAAGTATTTTGTATTTCTATTTTCCCAAACATTTTCATCATAAATTGGCATAGGATTTTAAATGTTAAGCTAACTTTAACTCCGTTGGATGAAATCCATCTGGTCCTAATGTGCTAGAATCTATAGTTAATATCTTGTTATTGCTGGAATCAATGTGGAATATCTTGTTAAATACTTTTGCTTCTATCTTCATAAGGTTTATTGTTGTGTTCTTTTTCTTTTCTTTTCTAATAAGCTTGTCAAGTTCTGTTTTTACAGTTATCCTTGCCTAATAAAACAATTTGGAAAGTGTTTCCTTTTCTGTTTTCTGAAAGAGCTCGCATAAGAATGGTGTTATTTCTTCCTTGGTGTTTCATTACAGAAAAAAAATCAGGGAATTGTATGTGTGATTACAAATTCAAATAGGATTTTTTCTATAGCACCTAAGTTTTCTAATGTATTGGCATAAAGTTATTCATAATATTTTATTATAGTTTAATACCTATAGGTGATGTTCTCTTTTATCTCTGATATTGGTAAATGTGTATTTTCTCTTTTTTTGTTGGTGAGGAGTAGAACTTTCCAATTTTTTAATCTTGTCAAAGAAATAACTATACATTATGTGGACTTTGCATATAGCATTTTTATTATTTTATTGATTCCTATTCTTTATTATTTTCTTTGTCCTACATATTTGGAGTTAATGTGCTCTATTTTTTAGCTTAAGTTGGCAACTTAGATCATTGATATTAAACATTTTAATCAAATATCTAAAGCTACAAATTTCCCTCTAAGCACTGCTGTATCTGCATCCCTTGAGTTTCGATATGTTGCATTTTCATGTCATTCAGTTTAAGAATTTTTTATTTTACTTACTTGGATCTTTTCTTGGATTGTTTCAACACGTTTTTCTTTCTTCCTAAATATTTTTTTTTCGCAGCACTGGGGATTGAACCCAGAGGCATTCTACCTCTGAGCTATACCCCCATCCCTATTTTTTATTCTTTATTTTGAAACAGGGTCTCACTAAGTTGCAGAGGCCTCACTAAGTAGCTGAGACTGGCCGCGAACCTGCGATCCTCCTGTCCCAGCCTCCCAAGTACTGGGATTACAAGCGTGCACCACCACGCCCGGCTCCTAAATATTTTTAAATATGTTTAGGTATCTGAATGTGCCAGTTTATGCTTAAATATATTTTGCCCAGAAAACATCCTCCGTAAAACTCAAATCTTGAATTTTTGGTGCTCATGTATGGCCCAGGGCTGGCTCTCCCTGGGTGAGCCTCGTAGATACTTTGGAAGGAAGGAAGGTAAGGAGGGACCTTCTGCTGCTGCTGTTGGGCACAGTGTTATAGCATTGCCAATTAAGTCAATTTTTTGTTGGTAATATTGCACAATACCTCTTCTAATTTTTTTTTTTTGCCTATCGTTCTTCCAATAACTGAGGTAGGAGTGCTAAAACCCTTATCAATGAAGATGTCATCCCTAGATGTGTGTGTGTGTGTGTGTGTATGCGTGTGTGTGTGTGTGTGTGTGTGTGTGTGTGTGTGTGTGTAGTTCTGGGGATTGAACCCAGAGGCATTCTACATCTAAGCTATACTCCCAGCCTTATTTTTTTTTTTTGAAACAGGGTCTCACTAAGTTGCGCAAGGTCTCATGAGGTTGCTGAGGCTGGCCACAAAGCTGAGATCCTCCTGTCTCAGCCTCTCAAGCACTGGGATTACAGGTGTGCACCACTGTGTCTGGCTCATCTCTAGATTAAATGCATGTTGGGCAAATAATGTGTCTTAGTGTGGCAGATGTCAAAATAACATGTTTGAGGAAAAGGTAATCAAATATGTTGTACCTTTAAAAGAGAAAGAAGAAACACTTTGGACATTATCAAGAATTCAAGCAAACCAATAGTTATTTATTTTCAGTGCCTCAGATTAGTTTTAAATGAAATAAAACCTCAAGCCCCAGATGAATACACTTGAAAATAATGAAAAAGTATTGAGAGAAGACCTCTGAGAAGAGCACTTGAAGCTACTGAAAGTATTTGCTCTGAAGAAGGAGCGATGGAGGGATCAATGGCAGTACATTCAAGCATTTGGAGGAGTTTATTTTAGAAAATGAGAATATAGTACTTAAAAGACTTAACACTAAAAACAAAAATAGCCCAATCAAGAACTGGGCAATTGAACTAAATAGACACTTCACAAAAGAAGAAATACAAATAACCAATAAATACATGAAAAAATGTTCCACATCATTATCAGTCTGGGAGATGCAAATCAAAACTAAGAGATTTTATCTAGCCCCACTTAGAATGGCAATCATCAAGAAGTCAAACAATAAATGCTGGTGAGGATGTGAGGAAGTTGGAACTCTTCTATACCACTGGTGGGATTGCAAATTAGTGCAGCCACTATAGACATCAGTGTGGAGATTCCTCAGAAAATTGGGAATAGCGCCACCATATGATCCAGCTACATCACTCCTGGGTATCTTTCCAAAGGGACTGAAATCAGAATATTATAGTAATATATGCATATTCATGTTTATAGCAGCACAATTCATAATAGCGAAATTATGGAACCAACCTAGGTGTCCATCAACAGATGAATGGATCACAAAATCATGGGATATCCACACAATGGAATTCTACTCAGCAATAAAGAAGAACAAAATTATGTCATTTGTAGAAAAATGGACAGACCTGGAGAACATTATGTTAAATGAGATTAGCCAGTCACAGAAAGTGAAAAGTCGTTTGTTTTCTTTCATATGTGGAAGCTAGGGAGTAATCGGGATACCCCTCCACAGGGACTTTAGACAATGGAGAAACGCAAGTGGAATGAGGGAGATTGTCTAGAGGAGGGGAGGAGAGGGAGAATCAATGAAGGAATCACTTCCATTGACACTATGTACGTATGTGAGAATACCAATGCCAATCTCAATATCCTATATAGGGAAGGGGGGAGTGGGGAAGGAGTCTGGGGAAAGTTCACCAAGTGCTTTGTGCATGTGTGCCACTGTCATGAATTACATCATGATGTGATACTATAATGCACCAATAAAAGTTAAAAAGAAAGGAAAGAAGGAAGGAAGGAAGGAAGGAAGGGAGGGAGGGAGGGAGGGAGGAAGAAATGAAAGAAAAAGAAAGAGAGAAAGAAAGGAAAGAAAGAAAGAGAAAGAAAGAAAGAAAGAAAGAAAGAAAGAAAGAAAGAGAAAAAAGAAAGGAAGAAAGAATTTCAGGTTAATCTAGTTTCTCTCTACCAACTATTTGGAGAGACAATATGTTTTTGTAATATACTTCTATTGGTGCATTGTAGTCTCGCATCATAATATAGTTCAGAGTGATAGGGACATACATGCACACAGCACTTTGTTTTGTATATCAAGTCAAAATCCATCACCACCACCCCACTGGCATAAAACTCTCTCAAGATGATAGTGAGCTGTCTCAAGAGGGTCTGTCCCTGGATGGGAACATCCAGGCCCCTTACCAGGGAAGCTGTGAAAGGAAGATTTGTTCTGGATGCCTCTGGGGTAAAATGACCCCTGTGATCGCTTCCAACTCCGGGATGGTATGCATTTTAGAACATGATTCTAGGACCAAAGAGATCACCCACGCCCACAGCCTCCATCTCCGAAGAGGAGACTGCTGGGGCTCTGGCCCGAGGTCATGACCTGTTAGTGACTAAGCATTTTCCTGTCAAATATTTTAGTGTTGATAAGACCAAAAGTTGAATTTAGAATTCCAAGGAGGATTTAAAAGGCTTTGAAGTCGCTTCCCTGTGGGTATGAATCACTGGCCTGTGGTAGCCGCACACTACAGTGCCTCCCAGGATGTGTCAGGCTAGTCCCTCGTTGATTGAAAACCCCTGGATATTTTATTCCATTTCACTTTAAAAATCTGTAACCACAACTATGAGTCTGAATGCAATCCCATATGCCTGAAATTGTGGTGAATCTGCCTCTGTTTAAAAATGTAGCATATCTGTTACAATAGGAAAAACTATTTTGCGATAGCAAACAGAACCAACAAAGGTTTGTTTCTTATGCAATTTGCCCAATGCAAGTTGCCTGCAACTCTGCTCAGCTGGCTCCATTCTTGAACTCAGGCTGAGGGTCAGGCTCCAGGAGCACCGGCGGCCACCCTGGCAGAAGGAGGCACACCTGGCAAGCACGCACCAACACTGAAAGCTGCTGCCCGGAGGTCACATGCCTATGATTCACTGGCCACAGCAAAGCATAGGCGCATGCCCCAGGAATCACCCAGGGAAGCAAGCCACAGCACCTGCAGGGAATGCCGGTGGACAGTTACACTGCGTCCGCAAGGCACAGCTTCCTCCAGCGGCTTCAGCATCTCAGAGCCATTCGCCGCCTCTCTGACCCTCTTCTCTCATAGTGAGGTCCAACTGAGGGCGACCGTGAGTCTCACTTGTCTAATGGGAATTTTAAGGCACTGATGGAGTTCTTTGCCTGTTACCCAGAGAGATTACTGAGTTATACAGAAAGGGGAGATAAAATAGAATAGTGTTGCACACACAGTTAGAAATTCTACCAGGCTGAGTTCAATGAAAGCCTGGACTCTCCAGAGAAATAGATTATATATAAATAAATAAACCTAATATAGTATGGAGGAATATATATATATAAATAATTCCAATATCATATGGAGAAATATATTATAGATTCTATATATATTAGATCCTCAAATTTAGAGAGCCCTACATAGAGATGGAGTTAGAGATAGAATCATCATATGGAATTCTTCACATCATTATGGAGACTGCAAAGTTCCCAGTCTGTGGTGTGAGCTTGGCAGCGGAGTCCCCGGAGGGCCCATGGTGCAGATGAAGCCCAAGCAGTTTGCTAGACAAGTCCCTCTTGCTCGAGGAGGTGGGTCTTTTTTGCTCTATCCAGGGCTTCAACTGCTTGGATGAGGCCCACCCACATGGTGAAGGGCAATCTGGCCATAACCAGAGTTCACTGATTTAAGTGTTAATCGCATCCCAAAGCACCCTCTCAGTTGATACATAAAATTGACCAGTACAAGCCGGGCGTGGTGGCACACGCTTGTAATCCCAGTACTTTGGGAGGTGGAGACCGGAGGATCCGGGTTCACGGCCAGCCTCAGCTCGCTCTCTCTCTCTCTCTCTCTCTCTCTCTCTCCCTCTACCTAGTGAGGCCCTCCGCAACTTCGTGAGACCCGGTTTCAAAATAAAGTATAAAAAAATAGGGCCGGGAGTGTAGCGTGGAGGTAGAATGCCCCTGGGTTCAATCCCCAGTACCGCAAAAAAAAAAAAAAAAAAAAATTTTTTTTGACCAGTACATGCTGTTGTGGGCAGGAGACTTGTGCCCCTTGCAGGCCTGGCCACTGGGAGGTCCCAGAGGGAAGCCTCTGTTTTGAGGGGAGAGAAGTATGGGTTCCAAAGGGAGCCTTCTATTTCCCTACTGTCCCTTAAAGGAGTGGAGGGGACATCACATGGTCCACCTGCTTGGGGGAACTGGAAACAGGGACTTCCAGGAAGTCATCATAAAGCTTTGGAGCATATTTGAGATGGAAGACTAATGTGGTCTCCTTGGGGCTGACCTGCTTAGTTACAAAGCTGACCACAGGGAATGGGAGGCAGAATTTGGGAACTCCCCATGAGGGGGTGCACCCATCCCTCATGTTATCATTTCCAAGACACAGGAGGATCCAGAGTTGAGGCTGCAGACAGCAGCTCCAGGCTTTCCAAGGGCGAAGCATGAAGCAGAAAAGTCCCCAGCCCATGAACAAGTGTGAGGCCATCCCAGGGGACAGTCTGGGCCATCTAGGTCAGTATCCCCAAGTGGCCAATGATTGATCTGGTGTCAGCTGGTCCTTTTAAGGCCTGTCCTCATCTGTGTGACCCACAGACAATGAACTCTTAGAGTGACAGGACCAAGAACAGACGACAGGACCCTCATCGTGGGCAGTGACCCCTGGGTGTCTCTTCTTTTCTCTATGCTGGCTTATTAATTTCCTAGGGCTGCCATAACTAAGTGTCGCAGATAGAGGGGGCTGAAAACAAGGACGATTTATTCTCTGGCAGTTCTGGAGGCCAGCTGTATGAAGTCAAGGACCCGGCGGGAGCACCCTGCTCTCTGGAGGGCTGCAGAGAGGATCTGGTCCATGCCTTTCTCTCAGCCTCCAGTGTCCCCAGCAGTCCACAAGTCATGGCATTCAGCCACATAACTCATGATCTCTGCCCCATCTTCACGTGGCTGCGTGTGTCTTGCTTAAATTCCCTCACCTTATAAGGACACTAGTCACACTTCTACCCTAGCGACCTTATTTCAGTGTGACCACATCGGCAAAGACGTATTCCCAAGTTCCCAAGTAAGGTTGCCTTCACAGGAGCAAGGTCAGGATGCCCACGTGTCTTTAGGAGGGATGCAATTAACAGTGATAGAACACTGGATGGGTAGGAATGAAGGAAAGAGAGAAAGAGACAGAGAGAGAGACATAGAGAGAGAGAGGGAAAGAGAAAGAGAGAGAGAGAGAGTCCTACTCAAAATCTTTTGTGGAAGAAGTCCAGCTTGTACAAAGCATGAGAAAGGTGGATACCAGGGTGCATTGGATTCACAAGTACAACCAGCAGTTCTAGATCAGCAGGACTGTGTGTCAAAAAATAGAATTAAGATGGTTTTTACAACTGAAAATGGCTAAACTATGGAATTGGACTGAGAAATGTTACCGGAGCCAACCCGGTAGGAAATAGATTCAAAGTAAAAGTCTAAGAAATGGCCATTAAAAATAAATAAACAAACATGGATCACACTTTTACTTCTCAAGTTGAGACTGGCCCTAACCTGGCTAGAATTTCAAACACCCCTATGAACCAGAAGGCCATATTAAGTTTCCCCAATCATTCAGCATGTATGAAAGATATAAGGGGAAGGGTAGACCGAGCCGAGCCAAACCCCACCACCAACTAGGACTCAGAGACACTGGGCCTCTCTCCAGGTGTCACAAATGCTATCATGCCCAAGGACCAGAGTGAACTTGACATGTACAGACTCTGCATGGCTCCTCACGTGTCCTCCGCCTACAGCTGTCACTGTGAAATCTACTACAGCTTAGATGGGGCCTCGGATCCTCTAGAGAACCTTAGCTTCCAACTGCAATTGAGTTTTAGCCTCCTGAACCCGAGGTAGTAAGCTACTCCCCTTAAAGGGACCACATCCTTTAACCACTCGAACTCACTGTCCGGTTGTGGCTCCTGCAAGTTCAAGGATCAAAATGTTGTCTCTAAGAAGGGGCTTACTCTGACCTTGAAGGTCGGTGACTATTCACGATGTCCTCTATCTGAAGAGGACCATGCTTTGGAATATTTTCATGGGTTGCTGTGTAATGAATTACCTCTCCCATCCTGTTCTTAACTCATCAATTTGGAAAGAATGAGGCCTTCATACAATTTGATATCCTGAAGTTTCATCCCTCGGAGCTCAGAGTAAAATTTAAAAGGTGCCTAAGAGAAGAGAGAAATCACTGTTGAAACACATTTCACCTAGCAGTCCAACATTGTTTATCAGCCTAATAAAATGTGCCAATACTTACCACCACTTTAAAATATGCACTAATAATAAGTAGAGATACAGGGCATAATATGGTCATTGATGAGATATGGATTTACAGCTCCTGGGGGAAGGAGGTGCTGGGAGCGCTCACAAAGAGCAGAGCTGGCTCTAGACCACGCGGAAGACTTCTCTCCTTTGATAAGCACCAGATGAAAATAGCATTGATTTTTCTTTAGTTATAAAATAGCAATCCTTATTTTGTATGATCAAGAAACAGGAAAAGAATTTTGAGATATAATCTTTCAGTTCCCATATAGTCCAGCTTCTTCTGTTTATTTATTATATTTTGGTGCCTCCCATTGATAGTTAAAAATTAACAGTTTTATACGGAGGATAAAGCTAGGTGTTGTACATGCTGATCCTGGACTCAGTAAGTCATCAACCACAGCAAACTCTTTTCTTCATTTCTTAAAGCAAAAAAAAAAAAAAACCACACAAATAAACACTTTCGAAGGAAGCTCTCTGTTTCAGTTTTCTATCATAACCGGATTCTCTAAATTTTCCTCAACCATGCCACCCATTATCTCAAGAAATCACAACTTAAATATTGCCTACCAGTGGCTGCGGATGAGATCCTGGGTCCGGCTTTCATTTATGATGGTAAGTTCAAGCCCTTGTGTGGCATAAACAGATGCCCTGACCACAGCTGCCTTTCACGTACGCATTTAAATTGGATGTTAATTTTTTCTATGGGCTCCACTGAAGCCCAATACGTAAATATTAGTGTCACGTCTCCCTTCCTTCTTCACAACCTTTAATCTCTATTTTGAGCTTCTAGAATGCTGCAACGAAGAATTCTTTTTTTCTAAACCACATAAGCAACTTGATCAGTTCACATTTTATATATTGTGTGTGTTTCTCCCTTCACAGGGGAGTTCATTTGCCCCTGTACCCACTGAACTTGAACTGACTACATGTTGGTTGGTTCTGTAAATACCATTTTGTAATTCATAATTTCTTTATGTTTTTTCATCCTAATATGATGTAAAATATCAAACAGATAGATACATGTCCTAGTCCAGTTGGCACTTTTGCACGTCAGTAGTTCCAATATCCAAATTAACAATCATTCATAAAGAAATAAAATTGTTCCAAAACCACAACCAGCCATGACAGAACTTACCCCTCCCTAATGTGGGTGTATTAATTTCCTTATTTTTATTCCCTGAAAACTAACACAGTGCCTTTCACAGGGGGAAGTAATAACAAATAAGAACCATAGGTAATTTTTATTGAACACCGCATATGAGTTTGTTTGGCACTCTGCTAAGAACTATACACATCTTTCCTCTCAATTTCCTACAGTGTACTTCAGGAGTAAATTCTCACTGATTCCTGCGCAGGTAGAGCACAGAATGACAGTGTGCCACTCACAAGGACATGGTAGGCTCGAGCAACACAGGGTCTCGGGCTTTTCTGATTAGGCATCTGGGCCACATGGTAGAGGATGATCCCTACCCTCAGAGGCTGCTGCAGTGCACCCTCAAAAACCAAGCTTCAAGATATTCATGAAGGGAGGTGCCTCAAAGAGTGTAAAAGCAGTTATCTAGAAAGGTAGGCGCAGGAACTTCCCCTTGGCACGGCCTCCAGAAGAGAAGTGTGAGTGCCTTTGAATCACTGGGGAGGTTCTCCAACATTCCACACTGTTCTCACACCCACTCACATTGATGGACGGGCTCCCCTGGGAGGGATGGCGGGAGCCTCCCCTCTGTTCCCCAGGCCTCACTTTCCATAGGAAAGATGTAGACCAGAGCACGGTATTCAGGTTCTCCTCCTAGGGCTCAGGGAGGGACAGGAGGTGGGCTCCTGGTGCCATGCATGGTCGCTCCTCCCCTGGCTGTCTTGGCCCAGCTGCAGTGCTAAAGTACCGTTCTGTGTGACGATAGGATTGCCAGGCCAGAGGACCCGCGCACGGAGCCAAGCTGAGCACTGACAGCGAGGAATCGTCCTTCCTGGAGCCACGGTCCCTGCAGGGCTGTGGGAAAGAGGCAGGCTTGCAGCTGGTTTCGGTCTCAGCCAGCATGAGAGGGCTGAGTGTGCCTAGAAGTGCAAGAGGCAGGAAGAACACAGAGCCCCAGCTGGGTCCCCGCTGAGGTGCTGAAGGCCCAGTCACCACCTCTGGTCTGGAATTCCTGAAGACATTGGGCAGGATGAATCTTTCTGCTAATATGATAAGTGGGGTCTTTAGGCATCCATTTGCAATAAGAACAGGAGACCATGTTTAGAGCCCAGGTGTGCAGAAGGGTATACAAAGGCTTCCTTTAGCTCCACAAAACTGCAGAAACATGCTCCGTGGCTAGGGAAGCTGAAGGGAAAGAGTGGTCAAGAATAAGAGCCATTGTGTGGTCTGTGCACATAATGGAATCCTACTCAGCCATAAAGAAGATGATGTCATTTGCAGGAAAATGGATTGACCTAAAGAATCTTGTATTAAGTGAGATCAGCCAGACCCAGAAAGTCAAGGGTCATATGTTTTCTCTCATATGTGAAAGCTAAAGAGAAAATAGGAAGCAAAAGGGACTTATATGAGCCGGGCGTGGTGACACATGCTTGTAATCCCAGTACTTGGGAGGCTGAGACAGGAGGATTGCAGGTTTGCGGCCAGCCTCAGCAACTTAGTGAGGCTGTCAGCAACTTAGTGAGACCCTGTTTCCAAATAAAAAATAAAATAGGCCAGGCATGGTGTTGTACGCTTGTAATCCCAGTACTTTGGGAGGCGGAGACTGGAGGATCCGGCTTCGCGGCCAGCTTCAGCTCTTTCTCTCTCCCTGTTTCTCTCTCTCCCTCTCTCTCTCTCTCTCTCTCTCTCTCTCTCTCTCTCT
>PVJS01024068.1:0-29003 GCA_004027185.1 Glis glis
CAAGTGCTGTGTGCATATATGTTACTATCACTATGAACTACATTATGATGTGAGACTATAATGCACCAATAAAATAATTTTAAAAAGGAAATCCATGGACAAACCGCATGCAGTAATTGGTATCACACAGCTACATTCTAGAAATGGAAACTCCAGAAGATACAGAAATGTTGATCGTGATTTTTACAGAGCTGACCTGTATCAACAGCTGACAGGAAGACGAAGATTGAAGTTCTGTATCTGCCAGTTCTCAGCAAACCCACACACAGTTATGGGACAAAGTCAGCCAACTTGTCCATTTTGTTAAGACATTATCTCGTGTGTCCCACTGGCTTTAAGAACAATGTAAACATTCTAGACTGATTGCTTTCTACTCTATTCTTCAGCTGCCTTTTCTGATCGTGCTGGAATCTCATAGGGTTCACATTATTGACTCATAGTAAAAGAGGCTCCTTAGCTTCCACTGATATAGTGAAGCATGCTTCTCTCTTAGATGGCCTTGAATTCTGTGCATTTTCCCTCATAGACCTGTACATGTCCTTCTAGCAATTGGGCATACAAGTTCTCCTGTCAGCCACAGTGGGACATAATAATAAACATGGATTTGGTCTCTGCCCATTTCCTGACCCACAGCTCCAGAAACCTTTAGAAACTACAAAGTGATATGTGAATTTTTGTATGCTAATAAGGCAACCATGCCGATGAGGTGACCTAGATGGTCGTTGGGGATTCCTAGGTATTCTCAGGATGGGGCAGATTGCTAAGCAAGCCAGTCACATAAATAGAGGGCTAGAACTTTCAGCCCCACTCCCTGGCCTCTGTGGAGGAAAGAAAGCTGAAAGATTAGTTAACCACAAATGGCCAATGATTAAATCAATCATGCCTAGGTAAAGAAGCCTCATAAAACTCAAAAGGAGCAGGGCGCGGTGGCGCATGCTTGTAATCCCAGTACTTGGGAGGCTGAGACAGGAGGGTCACAGGTTTGAGGCCAGCCTCAGCAACTTTGTGAGGTCCTCCACAACTTAGTGAGACCATGTTTCAAAAAAAAGAATAAAAAATAGGGCTGGAGATATAACTCAGAGGTAGAATTCCCCTGGGTTCAATCCCCAGTACTAAAAAAAAAAAAAAAACTCATAAGGACAGGATTTAGAAAGCTTCTAGTTTGCTGAACTCATGGAGGTTCAGGGAGTTAGAATGTCCAGAGAAGAAATAGAATATTTACACCTCCTCCTACAGACCTTGCCCTATGCTTTCCTTCCATCTAGCAGCTACTTAGTTGTATCCTTTTATAACAAACTGACAATCTAGTAAGTAAATTATTTTCATGAGTTCTTGAGTCATTATAGCAAACAAGTGACCCCAAAGAGAGGCTGGTGGGAATCTCTCCCAGCCAGCCAGTCAGAAGCACGGGTGACAATCTGGAATTGTGATTGGCATCTGAAGAGGGGGGTGAGGAGAGTCTTGTGGGACTGAACCCTTAACCTCTTGGGTTTGCACCAACTCTGGATATTGTCAGAATTGAATTGTAGGGTACCAAGCTGGCCTTGGAGAATCTTCAGTGTGGGAAGAAATCCATGCATTTGATTGCACAATCATTCTGTGCTGAGGGATGGTATAGAGAAATACAGTTTGTTTTCCCTCTGCACATAGAAATAAAGAAAAGTTATTTACCATGTTTTTCATACCACACACCCATAGGCATTTGGTTGGATTCTAACACTGTATTTTTGTAGTTTAATGTTTATACTGATTCAATCTTATTTTTCTTATGTAAACTTTACCTTATTTAATGAATATATTGACTTTAATGTTGTTTAGCTTTAATATTGCTTATAAATTCTGAACCAGAAGGGGCATGATACCTGAAAACAACCATCAAACACAGGAAGCATAATACAAGCCTGTAAAATGTTAGAGAAAGTTGTGACCCTGGATATCATTTAAGCCTCATTTTCCATCATTTCATAAATAATCAAACTGAAGCCCAAAGGATGAAATGGTTTGCCCATGGCCAGAAAGCTAATTACGAATGAACAGGATCATAGTCTCTTTACAGCGATCACAAACACTTTCTAGGACTCTGAGCTGCCTCAAGCTTATACTTTAAAGTTATTTTTTATTTTTATACCTTTATTGGTGCATTATAGTCTCACATCATAATGTAGTTCATAGTGATATTGAAATGCATTCACACAGCACAAAGGAGAAACTTCTTAATAGATGAAGTATGAAGCAAATCTAGAGGATTATTTCTTTTTGTCTATGGGTTATTTCATTTATATAAATAAGCAAGATCCTTAGACTAATCACAATATTAAATTTTAATTAATGTCTAATAAGCAGAATTTTCTTGACTCACCTCTGTCTAATGGTTAGATTACATTCAGCTCTATAGACAGAATTATGTTGTTTACTCTCCATAATCTACCACAAAAATCATAACCTTACCCTTTCCAACCAGTGCCCAGGTTCAGCTTTGGTTTTTTTTTCCAGATTCTGCCATATTTAAAGTGTTTTTAGAATTCTTCCATTATCCACAAATCACTCAGAGGCTGACTCTGAAGCACAGTGTTCTAGCAGTAGTCCTTGGGGCTACATTCAACTGAGTAAGCATAAACACTATTCCCTTTTTCACAAATACAATTATTTTCACCATTTTGAACATTAATTTTTAAAAAATCAAAATAGACATACACTCTCCAATATACAATTGTCACTATATTCCATGGGAGCTATTTATATTTTCATTATTTTTCTTTCTTTGTAAGAGAACATGGATATTGGCCATATATGTAATCATTTTGCTTTAAGAGATGATCAGTTATCACTTGGAAAAAAACAACAAATGGTGGTAAAAGATGTTTTTTACATGTATGTTATTTAGATTAACTGTGATTATTCACTTTTTTAAGTGCACACATTTGGTGCACGGTAATTATGAAGAACATCTTTATGTTCACTATTTTTCTATTGTCTTATTTCTGTGAATTTATGCTATAGATCTACAATGTCTTTATCCTCCAATTTTTAAATGGTTCACTGGAGTACTTGCAGAGCCTATAATTGTTTCATTTTCTTTCTTAAGTTGAACAAGACTATATTGTTGATTATTAATTATATAATTACAGTTTGTTAACCTGTATTTTCTTCATGTTTTAGTTATAAATTAATGTTTACATCATTGAATTGTGCAAGACATGACCTCTCTAAATCAAGTGAATTATTTAGAACCTTATAAAGCAGAAAATTTTTTGATAATATAATTCCAGTATGACACAGAGCTCAAATTTATAATTATATGGGACATATAACTAGGAATATAGTACTATCTGATAATGTTATCTTTCTCATAAAGTATATATTTTCTGGCTGGGTACAATTTAGAAGAGCTTGATATTTATGATCTAGGTTTCAAGTATGCATGACATTAAAATTGTGAAGGAGCAAAGGTAGTTTCATGGTATAAGAATAATTACATACAAAAAATATGTTTTACTTCAGTATCAACAAAACATTAGGAATGTGTCCATAAGGAAGTATGGACACTTTCCTAAATATTCATGAATGCAGTCTCCACCTGCATCCTATATCCCAGCAAAACAATGTACAGGACCTCCATGGGAGAATTTAATTTTATAGTCCTAACATCCAGGAAAGCATAAAAGCACAGTGAGTTGAGAACACAGACTCTGAAGACACATCCAAATCCTAATATCACCACTTATACTATCTATGACTTTCATCAATTCACCTAATCTATCTAGGTCTTTGTTTTCACGTCAATAAAAGGGAATAATAGACATTTGACAAAGGTGAATTGAAGCTTAAAATGAAGTCACCTGATGTTTTCACATAATACCTGAGATAGTCAATACATTTTAATTATCATCATATTTATTTGAATTAATTTATTCAAGTCTGACAGGTGGCACCATATCACTATTCCTCTGGTTATTTCAATTGATGTTATAGCAGTTAAAACAATGAGGTTCTAAGCATTTGAGATCCCTAGAGGACTATAATATATAACTTATTGGAAATTCTAGGGGTCAATAGTATAGGATCTCCACAAAGAATATGTAAGTCACTGAAAAAAGCAAACAACAACAAAAACAAACCTCTGCCATTCTCACAGCAATTCCCTAAAAACGTCAATTTTTTCCAGAAAGACTAGTTTGCTTAGTATTGATTTTCTTGAGATAATAATGTACTCTAGAGGCATCCTTTCATACTGATTGAAATAAACTGCACTCAGTATCATTGTATTAAGTAATATGAGTACAAATAATATACATGATAAGGACTTATTTTAATATTATAAAACTTTATAGTTTCTGTTGGAATTTTACTTTGTTTGGTACTCAGGATCAGTTTTTAATTTCATCAAATATACAATATGAATAAGAAATTTAACCAAAGTTATACAGGGTGAAAAAATGCCATGACTCAAATCCTCATCTCTTTTAACAAATACCTCAAGTGTAATTATCTTACTGAATAGAATGGGTGACTGTTGCTTATAAATCTATGGGAAGCAGTAAGTATATTAAGCCATGAAATGTTATACAACCTCTGCAATTATTCCAATACTTTTCTATCACTTGATAAGTCATCTAGTATAACAATAACAGGCAATAAATGACAAAAAATATTATGGTTTGGAGTCAAAAAGTAGATTTGAGCCAGGCACTGTGGTGCACTCCTGTAATTCCAGTTCTGGGAAGCTTGAGACAAAGAGGATCACACATTTGAGGCCAGAGCATGGTAACTGAGTGAGACCTTGTTTCAAAATAAAAATAAAATAGGGCTAGGGGTGCATCTCAGAGGTAGAACTCCCTTGAATTCAATCCCAGTACTACACACACACACACACACACACACACACACACACACACACACACACAATTTGAAATTCCACTTTTCTTTTACCTAACTGTGTCAGCATTTACTAAATGCTTGCAATGAGCAAAGGCTGTGCCAGGCACTCAGGTTATATAGATGAAGAATAGGAACATAAAACTTCTTCCCTAAAGGAGCGCACAATCTGGTAGGGAAGCTAACACATTAAAGAAATTATTATAATAAAATATGATAATTTCTAAAGTAGGCACATGGCTTGAATGTTAGACCAGAAGGAAGGATAGGAAGTACCCAATCTAGGGACTTGAACAGGGTTTCTGGAAGAAATGATGTTGGAATTCATCTTAAATCTGAATGAGCATTGTCCAGAAGAATGATGGGAAGGATGTTAACCAAATGCATTAACTAATGCATGTGCATACAGTGGATGATGCAGAGAGAGAGAGAGAGAGAATTTTATTACCAGAATATAAGGGATGAGGCTGAGAATATGGATGAAACTGGAAAAATAGGCAGGGTAGGGTAGTTAAAGAATATCTTTTCCAAAATTTTGTGCCCAATTCTGATTGTGATAGGAATCTATGAAAGAATTATAAAATCCTAACGTCAAGGTTACACTTTTGCCTTACATTCATCACTCTAACCACTGAGTGAAGAGAGGATTTAAAGATTTAAATCTAGATGAAAAGAGGCTAGTTGAAGGGTGGGGAATTAATTCAGAGAATTCTTACAATAGTCATTTCATAAGATGGGAAAGATGTGCACAAACATAATAGTTTTAAATATAGAAAGACACAAATACATTAAAATATTAAGGGGATAAACTGTAGAATTTTGTAAGTGAATATACATGCATATGCATATTTGAGAAAGGAAGTGGAGGGAAAATTAAAATGAGCTTCAGACTTCTTTCGTTTTTATACTTTTATTGGTGCATTATAGTCTCGCATCATAATGTAGTTCATAGTGATAGTGACATTCATGCACATAGCACTTGGTGGGCTTTCCCCCGGCTCTCTCCCCATCCCTCCATTTCCCATATGGATACTGAGATTGACAATGACATTGGTACTCTTACAAACATACACAATGTCAATGGAAGTGATTCCTTCATTGATTCTCTCTCACCCTCCCCCTTCTCCTAGACCACCTCCCTGGCTCCACTGGAGTTTCTTCTTTCTTAAATGCCATTTAGTGAGGTTAATAGGGGTATTGTTACAAAATGAATTGTTTTTGACAAACCAATTTTGAGGTTCATAGGAGTCATAAAAAGGAATTTTATTAGAAAATAGCTGCATAACTGAGTCTGAATCTTAATGTGGATGTTAAGACTGGAGATTTGAATACCGTCTCAGTTAGCACTCTCAATGCCAAAACAACTGACCACACAACTTAGAGGAAGGAAGATTTATTTGCTCACAGTTTTTGGAGATTTAGAATATCAGTACATGTGAGGCCAGGTTTCTACAGCATAGGGCATGGTGGTGGAAATAGAGAGAGAGAGCACGCTAGGTCTCTGCTCTCACATTATGGAGGGCAGAACCAGAAAAAGAGCAGGGGAAGGAGGAACCATATAATCCCCAAGACCACACCCCCAGGGACCCTTCCTTAGCAACCAAGCCCCACTTCCAACATTGCTACCTTGTTTCCATGAGGGTTAGGAGGACATTCTAAATTCAAGCCATTATATTCCACCCCTGTCCCCCTAGACCTTATATGCACCTCACAATGCAATATGCATTAGTTCATCTCTAAGAGTTCCAAAAGTCTTAACAGTTACAACATTACTTCAAAGTCCAAAGTACAAGGTCTACTCTTAGACTCAAAGCAAACTCTTGGTTGTGAGTCCCTGTAAAAACAAAAGCAAGTTACATGAATCCATTGTACTATGGCACAGAGTAAATATTTCCATTCCAAAAGGGAAGATAGCACCATAGAAAGAAGGGATGGGACCAAAATAGTATAGAAATCCATCAGGGCAAGCATTTGATTATGCAGCTCCACTTTTGGTATCTGGGCCACATGGTGGTAAGATGTGATTTTTAAGGGGCCTTGGTAGCCCTGCCCCTGTGTCTGGTTGATTACAGTGGATGGCATACTGACTTTTCTAGTCTTTCCCCATGGCTCACAGTTTGTAACCTTTCCTTGTGGTCATTCCGTGTCTTTGACATCTGGAGATCTCCTGGTTTTTCCTTACAACCTTGGCTTCACCCTCACAGCTTCACAAATTTCCCCATTTGGGTGTGAAGGGATTCTGACCCTCCCACACATTGCCTGACTTCCCAGGCCTTCCTTTGAAATCTTGGGGAAGTCTTCAGGACCCCCTTTTCCTAGCAAAACCAACATTACGTGAGCACTGACATTGACCACCAGCAGGATATGTTGTCATGCCTTCTTTAATCACTACCACTGGGCCTGCCCCCATCTGAGCTGCAACCAGCACCACCTCCATCATGGCCATCACTGGCCTCACCTCCATCATAGCTACCAATTCCTCCTTCCTTTCATCCATCTTACTTTCTTCCACAACATTATCTCTCTGGGCCCCAATTTTATACATATCTTTCTGGCCAAACTGCAAATCTATAAAGACTCTCTGCTTTACTTTCCACTCCTGAAATTCAGTATACAATTCATTGGACACAGAAATCAATATCCATAATAATACTGTTTCAATTTTTTCCTGTTTTGAAATTTCCTCCACCAGCTTAATCAGTCCATCATCTTTAAATTCGGCCTCATGCAAAGTTTCAAGACACAGACAAAATGCAGATAAATCCTTGGCCAGAATTTAACATGTATGCCCTGTACTCCATTTACCTATGGAGTCTTCTTTGCCCTCTAAAATCTCCTTAGTACAGTCTCTACCATCCATCTTTCTAGTCATATTCTGGCCCTTCCAACTTCCTCTCATAAATCAGGTTCAAAGACTCAAAAAACACAGGATCAGAGTTAAATACAGTAGCAACCCCAGTTCTCTGGTATCAATTTATGACTTAGTTAGCATTCTCACTGATGTGTCCAAAACAACTGACCACATAACTTAGAGGAAGTAAGATTTATTTCCTTACCGTTCTGGGGATTTAGGTTCAATCCATGTGAGGCCAGGTCTGGGAAGCTCAGGCATGGCAGTAAGAAACAGAGAGAAGAAGAGCACAAGGCTCCACTCTCACACCCTGGAGGCCAGAAACAGAGAGAGAGAGAGAACAGGGGAAGGAGAAACCATATAATCCCCAAGGCCACACCTCCTTAGCAACCAAGGCCCACTTCCAACATTGCCACCGTGTCTCATGAGGGCTGGGGGGGCATTCTAAATCCAAACCATTACAAATTTCTTCTGTATATTCAGTGAAAAATTAAGTGCATAGAGTAATGGGACCAACAAATCCACACACTCTAAATATAATATAAACATGCTGATTATTACGGAGGAACTTGTAATTTTTACTAACATAAATTTTATATGCTTTCCTAAAAAATTCCTCACCATATACATTTAATTTTTTCCATTACTCTTGATCTAGAATCACTGACAACTCATAGAGAAGAACATGTGAGCAGCATTTGAATATCACTGTGTATTAGGTGAAAATAAATCCATGTAGAATGGTACCAACAAATCTATACATTGCAAAATATATGCTATGTTCCTATGCTTGTTACTACTGATTCACTTGTAATTTTTACTGACATGAATCTTATATGTTTTCCTGAAAGTTTTATTGCTATGTACATGTATTTTTTCCAATTCCCTTCATCTAGAATCAGTGACAAACGGTAGAAAGGAGCATACCCAGAACTCCATTCTTGGTTTTTAAATGCAATTCTCCAATAAAAGGAAATAGCTCCTGGGAGGAGTGGCTGATTCTAAGACTGGGGCAGAGAAAATACAGGATGAGCTTGGAGCATATTGTATTGGCAGAAATTAAGGAAATGCTTAACAGAAAAAATAATACTGTTGAAACTGCCTAAAATAAAATAAATATGAATAAGTGTATATTGAAATAATTAAACAATAAATAAATAAATGAGGAGAGGAGACGCATCTTCATCACAGAAGAATTCCAAATAACACAGTAACTATTCCTCCTTCCAAGAGGAAGCAATTAATTTCCCTTTTTCATCACTGGCTGGACTTGTCGATCCACTTCCAAAGAAGAAAGTATGGCAAGGGGAAAATAACAACTGATAGGAAAATGACAGATACCACCTGGACCAAACTCTTAAGGTTAAAGTTGCCAGTGAAAAGTCACACATATTGGAGACTTTCTGATACAATGAGCAGAACACTTCACCCCTGAGAGTGTTCTTCCCTCCGTGGTATTCTCAGCATGATAAAATATCACACTAGCAGTCTTCAAAACTGTCAAGATTATAAAAACTGGGAAATACTGAGGAACCATAACAGGTTGGAGACTATGACAACATGATGACAAATGCAGTCTGGACTCTTGCATTGGATCCTGGAAGAGGAAAAGGTTATCAGTGAAAAATCAGTGAAATCCAAATAAGTATCCAGTGTAGAAAATAGTATTTTGCTAATGACAATTCCTTAGTGTTGACAAATGCAACAGGTTTGTGTACAAAGGTTATTTCATAGCTGAAAATGAAAAAATAGTTGTGATAACTACGTCATTGGTTATGCAATTTATGGGTAACTTGGAATGTCTGGCTTCCTCTGGCATATGTCATTTCTACAACTTTGTCCATAGAATGTATGAAGAAAACTCTAGGGGGAGTTTTATAGAAAGAGTTTCAGGGAAATAATGAAAATAATAATTGTCTGTGGTGCCAAAAGGCTGGTTTCATAATTATGGTGTGGCTATGTGTCAGTTACCATCCTGCAGTGCACCTGAGGGGAAAAGAATGACGCAGACCCAGAGCAGATTGAGAGGGGCAGACCAGGGGACCTCACTCTTTGGTGAAGGCCCCACTGGACACTGGTCCACAGCTCTTATTCATTCTTGAGGGGAGAGGTTGAGGTATGGATACTGCCGCATAAGTGCAGAGCTTGGGAGGCAAAATTTAACTAGTATACGTGCAGCAAGGCCTAGAAGTAAATGTTTAACTTGGCTGGCTGCAGAACAATTGTAGAGAGTCATTGAGATAGTGGTTAGCAATAAAACTGCTGAGGATGTGCAGAAAATCCTTGAGACAATGTTTGACAACTGGGAATATTTGGGAGTAGGTGCCTGCAAGAGACACAGGAACATTTACTTTGGAGAAACAGGCTGCTTTCAGGGAGTCCATCAGTCTGACCATGGCTTTCCATGAACAATTAGACCTTTCCAAGGCAGACATTAACCTGTTTCTGACAGTTGCATTCTCCACAACTATGTAGCGCCTTGCCTTGAGAAGTTTCAAAGCACTTTGCCAATATAGTTAAAAACACGAGTATTACCAAATAAAGTAGCAATCACAGTAGTGAAGCTTTAGATTTGATATAGATATTAACAACTCTTTCCCAGATATCAAAACACAACAAAATAGTTCCTAATAAGGAGGGTGGATGGAGTGGTTCAATCGTTTATTCATTTCATATTCATTTATTCACTCAACACAAAATGATTTTCTATTATGTTCTAAGCACCATGTTAGGTTTTTGTGATCACAAGCAGGATGTACTGAATAGTGTGTTCCACTCTGATTAAACACAAAACATTCTTTGTATTGGAGAATGCATGCATAAGCATTACAGGATGGTGGGATTGCAACTCTGTCTCTTAGTCAAAATATCTGCTTAAAATTTTTACTACAGAAGAAGCACTTTGTTTTTGTTTTTCGTCCAGTGGCACTTCAGAGTAAATTCAGGGCCTATGTGAGACATACATTAATAGTAATTTAGAATTAATTTTATGTAATCTTCATTTTCCAAAACATGACTTCCTCTATATCCCAAATGACTCATCATAAATAATTTAGAATTAAATAGAACATTGACTCTGAATGAAATGAAGATAAAGTTGGCTCTCCTGAGTAGAGTAGCTAAGAGGTATCATCTGCTATTGATTGCTTCTAAAATATTAAGGAACTCTCAGAACACATGAGTGGAATAAAGAGGCAAATGATAGAATCACTCCTCCTGGTGGAGATGATGGGTGTTTCAAAAGCTGTTGCAGGCACTGAGGACAAACCTAAATCTTTTGGTTGAACATCATTCTTCTGTTGATTCTTATTCTTGGATATCATTGCCAGTGTCCACATGTGAAGAAAACCACAAGAAAAATAATACAATACATGAGAAAAGACATGGAAAAATATTTGCTGCAGAATCATGTTTCCTGATGGCTAATTATATTCAGGGAAAAATTAGAATCAGTGAAAAAACAAACCTGATAATCTAATGCTATAAGGCAAACATCACCTAAATCAATAATTTCATATTGGAATTGAAGACATAAAATTATAGTTACTGGCCAGAGGCAATCAAGTAAATGTTGACTAAGCTAAAACTGGGCTATAGTAGATCTCAAAGATCATTGTGAAAATTTTCCAAAAAATTTAATTTATGCTATTAAGTAACTGCAACCTCATCAGGATTAGGAAAGACATAAAATATATGATAACTGTATTTTTAGGAGATGGCTTAGATAAAAGTCAGTTCACTTTAGAATGCATGTATCTAAATTGACAATATATGTTGTAATTAATAAGATATATATATATTCATAACATACTTATATTGAATTATGTAAATAATAACACTGTAGATATTATCTATTTTTATGAATTAAACTCCCTGAAAATGAAATTTGTCTTCTGCTATATTTAAATAACTTATAGCATTTAAATTGGCATTTAGAAAATACCATCTGAAAATAAAAAATGTCATATGTAAATTAAATAAAATATAAATTTTCATTTTAGTGTCTGCCTAACAAGCCTTTAGTGTAAAATAACAAAATTGATGTATTTGAATTAAAAGTAGTATTTTGGGTGACCACTTTTTTTTTCTTGGAACTGGAGATTGAATCCAGGGGCATTCTACCTCCAAGATCAAAGCCCCAGCTCTTTTTATTTCTTATTTTGAAACAGGTCTCACTAAATTTCTGAGGGTCTTGCTAAATTGCTGAGGCCTCAAACCTTCAATCCTCCTTTCTCAACCTCTCAGGTACTGGGATTACAGGAGCACCCCACCATGCCTGCCTCATCTTTCTTTTTGATGTAAGCTTTAATGAACAGGTTGTTCATGTAAAAGAGGCATGAAGAGTCAAAGTAGCATAATATAATTAAGTAAATTACCAACACAAATAATTTCACATAAACATGAAGGAGAAACAAATATTTTAACCTAGAATACCTTTACATAGTAAAAGTGAAAATGTTTGTAGTTCCAATATTGTGAAAGTCAACAGGAAGCCCTCTTTAAAGATTTTTATTCTCCTACTATGAAATTGGAAATCTCCTTGAAGAAAATCCATACTCTAGCACTGTGGAGAAATATTCTGTGGCTGACAGTTGGGAACAGAAAGCTATACTGTTATAGTTTGGGCAGGATGCCAACTTCCCCTTAAGCTTAGAAAATAGTTCCATTTTCCAACCTCTCCTTCTCTTAGAAAACTCACTTGCTCTTTCTTAAAAATCTCTTGGAGGAGGATCAATTTCACAAAGTCTGGAAATGTACTCTCCAATTGAAAATATTCTAGAATGTCTATAAGAAGAAATAGAAGCTAAAAAAAATCTATTGATTAGCTTCAATCCAGTAGAATGTTGAAGGGTCTAAACTCAGACAAGAAACTTTTTGATTTTTCCATACATTCTGTTTATCACTTCTCTGGGGTGTGGAAGTGAAGGAAGAGTTTGAGTAACTTAAGTCAACAAAAAATTATGAACAAGACAAAGCAAGTAGAGCAAATTACTGGGGATTCACAGTATTTATTTAATATGCATAATAAATAGCTTTTTATATAAAATGAGATAGCAAGTATCATCTTCCAACTCAGAAACTATGAGGGAAAATACCCCATTTCAATAGAACATTATATTATTCAAAATTAATCATTATTCTTTTTTTTGGTGCTGGGTATTGAACCCACGGGCATTCTGTTTCCAAACTACACCCCCAACTGTCAATCTTTTATGTTTATTTATTTATTTACTTATTTTGAAACAGGGTCTTACTAAGTTTCTGAGACTGTACTCAAACCTTCAATCCTCCTGTCTCTGCCTCCCAGATACTGGGATTACAGGTGTGTGTGCCACCATACCTGGCTATTAATGGTTACTTTTGATAATATATTTATGTTGCCTCATAAATTTCACTGGGATAGAACAAAATGCATTGGGTCCCTGAACTAAAGTATGCTTCCAGGTTCAACTAGCACTGAAATCTTCGTTTTACTATTATCCAGGAAGAACCAGTATCTCCGAGAAAAGTCACCAGTGCCCAAGAGAAGTGGCTGATTTAGGACTAGAGCAAGAAAATGTCAAGATGACCCTGGAGCCTCCTGCAGTGCCAAAGAAAATAAGAATATGTTTTTAAAATATATATTCATTTATTGGTGCATTGTAATTATACAATTTGATAAGTGTCAGGGTAGCAAAAGCATGCATGCACACATTGCTCCTTTAGCCCTCCCTCAAATCCCACCCTAATCAAGAGAATAAGGTGGGATTTACAACCCAGAGTATAAATAAATATCCATAAATCCATACTTACATAAATAAATTCCAAATATTTTTTGTAGTCACTCCAGCCTCAAATACAGAGAACATAACTCTCTATTTTCTAACTGTAAGTTGTGCATAAGTGACTTCCTTCCAAAGTGAATACTATAGAAAGACAGAAAACTGAATAACTTTATAGTAGAGAATTCTGACACACTCTCCTTCAGCTGGGTGATCAAGGTGAAGACCAACAGTCATAAATCATATTGATATCATATACTCTTGATAAGATGTGATGAAAATATAACTTTACCTCTGTGATCTTCCTTCCTCAAATCCATAACTTGAGTCTAATAATGAGGAAACATCAAACCCCAATCAAAGGGTGTTCTATAAATTATGCAACTGGTACACCTCAAAACTGTCAAATCATCAAAAGCAAGGTAAGTCTGACAAACTGTCTTAGCCTAGAGGAGCCCCAGGAGACATGATGACTAATTGTAGTGCCATATCCTGTAACATGGGATCCTGTAATAGATGAAGGACATTAGGTAAAATGGAGGAAATATGAATGAACAGTGGACTTCAATAACAATGTACCAACATTGGCTCATTAACTATGTGAAATGTGCCTTACTAATGTAACATGTTCATAGTGAGGGAAACTAGGTGGGGTATATGAGAAAGGTACTATTCTATCAAAAATTTGAGGGAGATAAATCTAAAACTAGGCATTTATGAAAAAAATTGATTTTCTGGAGCAGTCTATAATTTTAAAAAGATATAAATGTGAACCTAAGGACAAATAAAAGGCCAGAAAAAACATTTAGTATTGCAGATGTGTGGAAGAGAAACATTTATATCCAGAACTATAAGTGTTGGCAGGATTTTATGTACTTATTTTGTGTTTATTCCCCACTTCCAATATTTTTGGATGTAAATTGTGAGCAGAAAAGTGCCTGGATTAAATCAGTGTTTCAGTACTGGTGCAACACAGCTTTTGTATGTCATTTAACTCCTCAATTGTGCTAGTCCTTAATTTTCTGAGAGGGCAGTATCGTGTACCTATGAAATTCTCATACACTATAATAGCATATATTCTAAATTGCTTGATAGACATTATTTCTACTTTGAACAATTAGCTTCTTATGTGAATCTAGTAACATAATTTGAGCCCATCATAGGTAAAATTTTAACTTCTATTTAATTTCCATTACTGTTGTATTTCTTTAAATAATGTAATATTCAATATTAAATAAATATTGATAGTGTAAAACATGGCTCACAAAGTAGTAAACCTTATGTGATGCTTTAGTAAAAAAGTTTTGCTTGATAAGTAAATAAAGAAAACAAAATCTATTTTATTGATCTGTCAATGAGAATTAATTGTGGCTGAATACAGAAAATACAGAGCCAGTTTGCAGATAGTCACCTCAAGCTGTGAATGTGCAAAGTAATGGTGTCTGGCTAAACTTCACTACATTTTCTGGCAATGAGACTCAAGAGAATAAGCCATCCTTCACACACCAAGAAATGTGTGAATCCCCAAATCAGTATATGCAATTTAGCACACCCTTCCCCTAACAGTAAATAAAAATATATAATTATATGTAATAATTATCTATTTCAGTAGAAATATAACTATATAAATATAATCATATATCATAATATAAATATATAATATACAATTATATATGTTATATATAATTGAAAATTTCAAGTCATGTATGTATTCTTTAATAATTTCTATGCATAGGATTAAATGTGTCTATAAAACGATATGATTTTTTAAAAAATTCCACAGTATATGGCAATCAAGTTTTCTCATTATTGATATTCACTTAGAGCTTATCTGAATCTGTCAATTTAAAGTGGTGATGAGCCGGGCGTGGTGGCGCATGCTTGTAATCCCAGTACTTTGGGAGGCGGAGACCGGAGGATCCGGGTTTGCGGCCAGCCTCAGCTCGCTCTCTCTCTCTCTCTCTCTCTCTCTGTACTTAGTGAGGCCCTCCGCAACTTCGTGAGACCCAGTTTCAAAATAAAGTATAAAAAAATGGGGCCGGGGATGTAGCGTAGAGGTAGAATGCCCCTGGGTTCAATCCCCGGTACCACAAAATAAATAAATAAATAAATAAAGTGGTAATTACAATCGGCCGTGGCAGTGCACACCTGTAATCCCAGTAGTTGGGAGGCTGAGACAGGAGGATCGCAGGTTCAAGGCCAGACTTAGCAATTTAGTGAGACCCTGTTTCAAAATTAAAAATAAAATAGGGCTGGGGGTGTAGCTCAGAGGTAGAACACCCTTGGGTTCAATCCCCAGTACCACAAAACACAAAATAAAATTAAAATAAAGGGGTGATGACAAGATATGATGCTGCACTCTAGGCAATACGATGAGATTTATGTATGACAATAACAAGGATATGTTCTGTTTTGTAGGATGTTTACAACAATTAAGATAACCCCTCATAATATTTTTGTGGGCCCTTTTATTAAAACCTCACAAAATTGAGATGGTGTATGCATTTGCGATAGGTTCATTCTTAAACAATATAATTATCTCAAGGAAACATTTTTGGGGGATACTAGGGATTGAACCCAGGTACGTTTTACCTCTGAGCTACACCCCAGCCCTATTTTATTTTATTTTGAAACAGGGTCTCACTAAGTTCCTGAGGGTCTTGCTAAGTTGCTGAGGATGGCCTCCAACCTGCAATCCTTCTGTCTCAGTACTCCCAACTACTCACCATGCCTGGCTTAATTAATTCAATTCTTACAGGACCATATGTAGTTTTTCTTTGGGTCTATCCAAGGTTTTTTGCCTAATACAAACATGCAACAATCTCTTAAGTTTTCTTACAGAAATTTTAATATAGCCTTTGTACTTGACTCTGTTACTTACATTTAGATAGTTTTTGTTTATAGTGAGAGATAAGGATAGAGCGTCATTTCTTTTCAACATGTCTATCTAGTTGCTCTAGAATCTTTTACTGAAAATATTGTCCTTCCCCCATAAAATTACCTTGGCAACTTTATTAAATATTAATTTACTATATAGACCTGAAGGTATTTCTAAATCATTTATACATTTCATTTATCTATTATCTTTTTTCCTCAAAGCCACACTATTTTTATTCCTGTAGCTTTATAGTAGGCCTTGAAATACAATTTTTTTCTTAAAAAATGGTTTAGCTATTATAGACTCTTTGCATGTCCATATATATTTTAGAATCATCTTTCCAATTTCTTCAGAATAATCAGCTATTAGTTTTACTATGACTTTAAAAAAGCTAGAAAGTAAAGTAAGGGAGATACTCATACCCAGTAGGATCATTGGTTGGTCTTACCAGGTCTCCCATATGCAGTAGCAACTGGACTGAAAGAATGGTGAAGTAGTTCCTGCATATTAGGTTATGACAAATCTGGGAGGTGAAAAATCCTTAAAGGCTTATGTGTCACTATACAATTGTTCATTTATGCCCTTAGTACTATATAATGATTTTTATTCTGTGGCCAGAAGAAAGCATGTGTCTTGGAAACAAGGATTGAATTGAAAGTGGCTTGCAGAATGTGTGATTCTCATGTCTCGTCTTTCGACATGGCTGGTTGTGAATCTTAGTTTCCCAGGGGATTGTACTTTTGCTAGGAGACACAACTATCACCAAATTGAATTGGAAATTGAGGCTTCCATCTGGCCATGCTGAGCACCTTCAGGTCCTGAACCAACAGGCGAAGTGGGGACTACTATTCTACCTGAGATGGTCAATCTCAACCACCGAGGGAAATTATAGTTTGTACTACACAACAAGGAAAAGAGAAAGTATGTATAGAAACTAAGGGAAAATTTTTCAGGTATTCATTATTGCTTGTATTTCTGTTGTTAAAGTTAATGGAGGGAGCGTGGTGGTGCACACCTGTAATCCCAGTATGGGAAGTGGAGACTTGAGGATTGTAGGTTCAAGGTGAGCCTCAGCAACTTAGTGAGACCTTGCTTCAAAAGAAAAAATAAAATTAAATGAGGCTGGGAGTGGAACACCACTGGGTTCAATCCCCAGTACCATATACACACACCAAAAAAAAAGTTAATGGAGAACTATAGCAATCTCATAAAGTCAGGAGCATGGGAACCTCATATCTTCATGAATGAAGATCTTACTCACCTACCAAGTAAAGAGTTACTAGTAGTTTATTTCTGAGGGAAAGGAACATAGAATGAGCATTGGCAGAAGGATGTCTGTTGTAAGGTACTTATGGCATTGGGTATTTGACAAAGCAAGAATGGCAGTGGTTAGATGTTTCTATCACTTACCATCTATTCATTTATCTACACAAACACACATGCATATGCAGAGAGTCTTTCCTCTCCCTTTTCTTCTCTAGTTTATACAAAATAGATTGGTCTTTAAATTGCATAATATCAATGGATAATTATGACTGATCAAGTAAAAGAATCAGCATCACCCCAAAATAGATGGAGTTATTTATGAAATATTTTCCCATTTTTTATGGATCTCCATTTATGGAATGAGTAATTGTACCATATTATTTACAGTAATTTAGATATGTATAGAAGTACATGTAGGGAAGGGAAATAGCTAAAGGGGTGGATGAAACTAGACCAGATATAGGCTGTTGGTTTTCAATACTGTTCCTAACATTCTCAGCTTTTCTATCACCCAGGTATTGCTATACATATTACATTTCTGGATAATTTCATATCTATGCCCAGGTACTGAATTTCTAAGATTCTCTTAAGGAATTTCCATCAATGGAAATCAGTGGCACATTATGTGGAAGGGAGAAAAGAAGGAATTGTTACTGATGGCGGATGTGCTCAGGGGCTTGGGCAAAGGCAAATAGTAAGCCAGTTTTCTTTCTCAGGCACCCAATTTAGTTTTGCAGGAAGCTAAGATTATTTATGGTGGCATCTTTTTAATTACTGTATTTTCAGATTTTCTAAAGGCTAGCAGGGGCCTCAGTAACCTTTATAACTCAATCTTTCAGCTATTCTACAAGTCCTTCATAGATAGCTTTGGGTGAAGAAGTAGAAAAAACGGGGCATGATATGAACCTTTGAGGAACTGATACTATTCATTTTTTTGTGCTATGACACAGTGTGTTTACATTAAGAAAATTAATTGAGCAATACAATTGCAATATGTATAATATATGCATATATATTATACTTCAATTGAAAGTTGACACAATTTCTGCTCAAAAGACAGAATAACCTCTTTTGTTTCTTTTGTTCTGGATGACTGACTGATACATAAATATGAATCAATACATGGGAACTATATTTCTATAAATCTCTTCAAAGAGCCTTTCCACATAAACTTGGTCACCTATTTTGTGTGTGTGTGTACTAAGTCATCTGAAGATATGCACTTCCTCCTTCTTTAGCACTTTTATTTTTTTGATACTGGGGATTGAATCCAGAGGCATTCTACTGCCAAGCTATACCCAGCCCTAGGTTGCTGACAGCCTTGCTAAGTTGCTAAGTCTGGCCTTGAACCTGTAATCTTACTGTCTCAGATTCCCAAGTACTGGGATTACAAGTGTGCACCACCATGCCCAGCTTCCTTTAGCACTTTTATGGAAGTATTTCCCATTACTGACTTTCAACTGCTCATTCTCATGTTAGTATTCATTACACAATCACAAAAGTCTCACTCCATCCAGTGTGAGAGATGTTACTGTTGGAATTCTTATCCTGATTTTTCCTGTGGAAGTAAATATGCAATATACCCCATACACTATGAAGTAGTTTATAGCACCCTTGTTGAGACAATAAGAGCTACAATAATATCAAAGGAAGATATATAAAATGAATATTCAGCTGCACAAAAAATAGACTTTATACAAAGGTTAGGATATTTTTCATGAGGATTTAAGCTTCTGGGAAATTAGACATTTCTTCACTATTGGTACAGAGAAGTTCTACATCTCTATAAATATTTGTAGCATGATCTACAAATGGGAAAATATTTCAAAAGTTCTTATTCTGACTCTTCATTCTCTAGTGTTCAAAAAGCAGTAGAGCTATCCTGGCTTATTCTTGAATGAGTAGCATTGCCATGAGGTGGAAAAGTCAATTAGCTCTTATTAATCTTTGATGTTCTCTGCTCTTTGGAAACCCATGTTTAAGAAGGCATTTTCTTGCATTAAAAGTCTCTTTTCATCTGTACTATATGCATTGTCTAGCTTATAAATGTTCTCTCCATAATCTTGTTTAGCTTGAAAGGAAACATTTCTACAATAATATGTAACTTCAACTTATAAAAGAAATTCATTCTCAAAGTTTTCAATGAAAACTTTATTTTTGCCATGAAGGCAAAAATTTATAGAACCTAATGCCTTTTTCTGTTTCTTAGTGAAAATTTTTATGTGAATCAATATTTAGTTGATACTGGGCACAGTGGTGCAGCCTGTAATCCTAGATACTCATGATCCTGAGGCAAAAGAACTGCAAGTTTGAGGCCAGCCTGGGAAACTTAGCCAGACCCTGTCTCAAAATAACAAATACGAGGCCGGGCTCCGCAACTTACTGAGACCCTGTTTCCAAATAAGAAATGAATTTGGGCTGGGGGTATAACTTGGAGGTAGAAATCCTCTGGGTTCAATCTCCAGTACCAAGAACAAAACAATAAATACAAGGGAATGGGGAGATAGCTCAGCGATAGAGAACATAGCATGTGTGAAGCCCTGGGTTAAATATCCAGCACTGCAAAAAATAAAATTAAATTCCATTCAATGACAATTTTTTCTTTATACAACTACACACACACACACACACACACACACACACACACACACATGTTATCATTTCTATTTTGACTAAACCTTTTGCTCCCCTCCTAAAGCCATTGCTGAAACATTTGCATCTCTCATGCTTCCTGATTTTACCTATAGAGAAGATTAAATGTTTAAAACTACATTGCTGAGGTTACAGACTGTCTCTGCCACTTTTTAGTCATATGACCTTGAGCAAGTTGCTTGCCCATACAGCTCATTTTCCCTGTAAATGAACATGACGATAGGACCTACCTCATGAAATGTAAGAAGTGTTAAGAGTTTTCAAGTGTTAGAAATTCATACCACACATAAGAGCAACATAAATATTTTAGTTGAAATAAGTAAAGAAATTTCTACATACATATGCACATACACAGCAGTTTAAGATGATGTGTTGCTAGATTTTATGCTGTCCATGGCCAGTATAAATGCTTGTTTTTGTCACCATTAAATCTCTTTTATCTTGAACAGTGGCAGGCATGGAGTAGGTGTTCAAGAAATATTAACTAGCCAAGCATGGTAGCTCACAACTGTAATCTCAGTATTTCAGAATCTGAGCTAGCCACCTAGTAAGACCCTGTTTATAAACAAAAAAATAAAAAAGGGCTAGGGGTGTAGTTTGAGGGTGAGTTCAATCCTCAATACCACACACACACACACATACAAAAAAAAAGAAATAAAAGATTAACTGAATAGATTGAATGCATTTCAACCACAAATTTAATATATTCATAGCTATCTCCCAATTTACTATCTTCTGGTAAAGAACAATCACTACATTAAGCCTCTTTACTTTCTTTTCATTTCCACACTAGTGGTCAGTTTCTTTAAGAGACTATTTCTTACTAAGATTTATCACTTTCAAAGAGTCCACTGAATGTGTAACATCAAATAAAGAACAATAAAGTCATCTTGAAATGGAAAGGGTACAGGGCCTACTGATCTCAGTTATAGCTAAGAGACCTATCCTGCTCCCAGACTTCAGATGCATGATTCAAGAAACAACTCCTGCATGGACGCCACCTTCAGAATCAGTGAGTGTCAGACACAAATGTTAAATTCCTTTTTAAAATCTAGCTCAATTCAAAATTTTAAGTTGGATCTTATTTTTATTTTTTATAAATGAACTCAGATTTATAAAGATAGTCATGGAGTTTTTCAAACATTACAGAAAGCTAACCAAAGAAGAGTAAAAATATATAAATTCTTTGAGATTTTTTTCTGTATATTCTATTTTAACATGCGCATGCATGTGTGTGTGTGTATGTGTGTGTATAAACACACACATTTATTCTGGTGAAGCTGTATGAGGAAACAAGACAAATGAACTTTGCATATGATAGTAGCTTCCTGGGAAAATATACAGACATCAAAGAAAATTGTAAACACACATCTGAGTAGGCCTCTAAAGAAAGAAATGATTTATTGAAATAGATGTTTTTAAAAGTTGTAGCTAGCTAAGGAAGCACTTAGTGTAGGTGGGATTGTTATCCTGGGCCTGTCTCTCCCTTTCTTTCAAAGTGCGAAGTGTCTAGACAAGTGAGTCACCTTGATCCTCAATTGCAGATGACTTGCAGCAGACATTCAAATTAACAGAGAATGTTTTCTTCCTTGAAATCAATTCAGAAGGAGGAAAGGACTCAGTAATTTTTAAGCAAGATGGATGGTTTTTGTCTGGATTTGTGGCTGACTAACTCTAATCTGGATAATATGTCCCATTCCCAGCATCACCTGCATTGTCAATTTTAAAGATAAAGTTCTGTTCAAGGAGAGAAAAGTCGATTTGGATACTGTTAGGAATCACAGCCTGCTTTCCAAACCCCATCTATTTGCTAGATTTAATTTTTATTATTTAATTAATTATTTAATTTTTATTTTGAAGACCAGGAAAAATGTAGTTTTCATATTGTTTTTCTTCTATGAACATTAGCCATCTATGCAAGAGTCTTGGTATGCCATTAGGATCTTCTGATTAGATCATTGACAGAGGGATTTTATAAAATAAAGGAATAATCACCTCTTCAGTATAGTACAGCTGCCACACTTTTTGGAGCTAGAAAGCCTAAATAGGGTGTTTATCTGGCTTTAAATTCCTTGATATTACACACACAAGAATTTATAAAATGCACCAGGCATGGTGTCCCACATCTGTAATCCCAGTACTTGGAAGGAAGAGATAGAAGGGTCGTAGGTTTAAGGCCAGCCTCAGCAACTTAGTGAGACCCTCAGCAAGTTATTGAGACCCTGTTTCAAAATAATAAGTAAATAAATACATAGGGCTAGGGGTATATCTCAGAGATAGAATGTCCCTGGGTTCAATCCCCATTACCACCAAAAACCCCACAGAATTATCAAACCTTTCTTTAACCTCTTTGTATAAAAAGGAACACAGAAAAGAACATGAAAATGTGGGAGATAAATAAATGCCTTGATCATTAAAATAAGACAATATACTCAAAATATAGACTGGTAATAAGACTCAGAGGTGACCGTGAATCCCTGGATCTTGGTTGGGTAGAGGTAAAGTCAGGCATGAGACATTTGATAGACCAACAGTTTTACAGGCTGGTGGATGCCAGTTGTGTTTCAAACATGAAAATAGAAGGCTACAAATGGATGTCCCTTGAGACTTGGCTCAAGACGAAGGGGCAGGTGTGCAGTGGAGGGGTGAACGCATACAAAGCTCAGTGCTTTTGGATGGTGACTGGATAGAATTGTCAAACATGGAACTTAATAAACAGGACTCGAAAATGCAACTTATTTTTCTAATCTAATATAATCTCTTTAGGAGTTACTAAAGCTGATTTGCCTATTTCTTCTATTAATTTACTCATCCATTCGTTAATTTTGATAATAACATATTGAATGCCCTGCCTCTGTACATGGGTCCTGAAAATACAGAGAGGGGGAAGAAACTCCAAATGCATGAGTATATAAAGGGAAACCATTAGAAATACACAAATAAATTCCAATTATTTTATATAATAAGAAAAGTAACTGTGAGCTGTGAGATATATCATAGATGGTAGGAATTCAGAGTAAGGCATCTGGGAGAGCTTCTTTGAGGAAGGGTCTGTGACACGGGGTCCAGAGATGGACTTATCCCAGCATTGAGTGTGCAGAAGAGCTTTGCAGGTAAACGGAGAAATGTGTTCAAAGTCCCTGGGTCAGCAAAAAGCTTGCAAGCTTTCCAGAGACAAGAGAAGTCCAGAGAGGCATCACAATTGTGAATGAGAGAGAAAGGCACAGGTGAGGATAGCAAGGTAGGTCAGCCATGAAGGACCCGTAGATCACATTTAAAACGTTACATTTTATCCCATGCACAAGTATATGTGGAGTTTTAAGAGGGAAAATGTCGGCAATCTGATTTATGTTTTATTGATATCTGCTGGCTGCTCTAAGGGGAATGGATGGAAGGGATAGTAAAGGTCATAAATGGAAAAGCAATAGCAGTTGTGTGAGACAGAGTACAAGGGCAAGGTCGACAGGAAAGGGAGGGAGACAGACAGATTCCCTGACATGCCAGCGTGCTGAAAGCGTCAGGGAAGCCTCAGCCCACATCACGAGGAGTGGGCCGGGCTGGCTTTGCAGGCTGGACAGCTGCAGCTCTGTTGACTGGCGAGAAAACAGGTATAATTAATTTTACATCATGCTGACGTTTAAGAAATAATGGAAATACATTGGCCCTCTTCATTTCCAACACCTGCAGGTGTCAACAGAACAGCTGGGTTCTGTCTAAGTCTTAACTTCCCAAATTCTAACTGTAGTAAAAGTTGAAATCATGCTATTATTGTCTAGTTAAATAATCGAATCACTGGCAAATTAGAATTCTGTTGGCCAATATTGGAAACTAAGCATTTGTAAAGTTGTTTCTTTGGAAAAAATAACTGTACATTGGAAGAAATGAGGCCCATGTGAGGGAGAAAAGTGTCGTGGAAAGTTCACTTTAGAGAAGATCCGACAAGAGCTGTCCTCTCAAAGATTGCGTAAATTGCAAATAAATGATTTAGAAATTATATAAAAAATTTTAACTGAGTTTTTAAAAATGGCATTTAAGATGTATTTCTAATTTTAAGATTATGAAAATAAAAGAGAATGCAGGAAAATGACTGGTTAAAAATTGCTGTGGTGTTTTAAAAAACACATAGCAAAGGGAAGTTTAAAAATATTATTTATTTATTAAGCTGTACATCCAAAATGTCAGAATAGCGTAAAAAGAATTTATTTTATACTTACATAAAATATATACAGAATATTATAAAAACTCAAGTAAAATGATTATGATTTTATTATTTTTAAAAAATAAGCATGGTAAAGAAGAATTATATGTGCCCTAAAATGTTTGACAGAACTCATATTAAATTTTTAAATAGTTTTTCTATTTGAATAATGTAAGGGAGTATTGTGTGAGGAATTGTTATATGTTTGCCATAAAGTTATCTATTATTAGCTAGGCATGGTAGCATGGGCCTACAGTCTTAGTACTTGTGAGGCTGAGACAGGAGGATCACAGTTTCAAGGGCAGCCTCAGCAATTTAGTGAAACCCTCAGCAACTTAGCAAGACCCTGTTTCAAAATAAAAAAGTGCTGGGGGTGTAGCTCAGAGGTAGAATGCCTTTGGGTTCAATCCTCAGTACCAAAACCAAACAAATAAAACCCTATTATTTTATAATTATTTATTTATTTTATTTAAAAAGGGCTTTAAAAATCAAGCTACTACTTTATTTTTCTCAGAGATTCATTTTTATTAAGGAATATTATAAAATTAATTACATTTTAGACCGATTTTACATTTTCTAACACAATGCAAATAAATACCACTTGATTGTGTAAGAAGGGAAACATGGGCATTGCTTAATTGTCTACTGTATTCATTTAAAAATCCAGTTCTAAAATATATTTCCTCAAATTTATATGAAAAAAGTATTTTTTCTGTAATTATTTGTGTTATCTTTATAGCATTTTCCACATCAATGTTTTCAAGATTTAAAAATACATGTATAAGAAATGTACAAAGCCGGGCATGGTGGAGCAGGTCTGTGTTGCCAATACTTGAGAGGCTGAGACAGGAGAATCTCAGGTTTGAGACCAACCTCAGCATAGCGAGACTCTCAGCAACATAGCAAGACCCTGTTTAAAATAATAAAAAATTAAAAGATCTGGAGGTGTGGCTCAGAGGCAGAGTGCCCCTAGGATCACTTCCCACTATCACACACACACAAAGAAATGTACATGATAATAATATAGGGAAATACATAAAATTATATACTAACAGAAGAAAAACTAGTTGTCCGACTCTATAGTTCCTCATATTTACATATTAGACTTCATATGATGTGAATGGCCCAGGAAAAACCGTTAAATAAATTATTTTATATTTTGTTTGTGGTTAAAAGATTGGAATTGCTTCAAATAAATGGGTCTATATTATAGTGATTGATATTAAATATGTATACACTTTAGAACTGTCAAAATGCTACTAGGTCATGTTCTCCAAAAGGATTTTGAGTCATAGATGTATGTGTACCTCCAATTAAATTGCCTTCTTTATATGAACAGAATGCAATGACAATGATTTCCATCATCTCTTTTTGCCTTTTATTTAATTTTGAAATTTCATTGAACTCTTAATTTAATTGTTCTAGCTTTAGAAACAGCTAAATTATCAAAGCTACACATTTCTATGAAACAGGGCTATAAATTTTAATTCATAACTTATTACTTAAAATTCTACATAACAATTCTAAAAATTGTTAAGATGTTGTCAAGGGATAAATTAACCCAATTAGTTTTTTAATTGGTAGATAATAAAAATATTTCATGATATTGATTTTTAAATGAGAAGGATCTCTAAGCACCTTAATATATGTATCTTACAAACTACTGAATCCAAATAACTTTTGCGACTAGTAAAAGAAAAAAATGAAATTATTCTGGTTGGTAGAGAGGGAAAAAGCAAAATTGGAAAATTTTTTTGAATAACAGTCATACCATTTGAGTCTAATAATTTATATTATTATAGCTCATTTTGGTTTTTTTTTTTTTTGCAGTACCGGGGATTGAACGCAGGGGCATTCTACCTCCGCACTACACCCCCAGCCCTATTTTTTATACTTTATTTTGAAACCGGGTCTCACGAAGTTGCGGAGGGCCTCACTAAGTAGAGAGAGAGAGAGAGAGAGAGAGAGAGAGAGAGAGCTGAGGCTGGCCACGAACCCAGATCCTCCGGTCTCCACCTCCCAAAGTACTGGGATTACAAGCATGCGCCACCACGCCCGGCTTCATTTTGGTTCTTAAAAACAATTTTATCCAGCATAATATTTACTAATCACCATATAACAAGACCTTTCTTTCACACACTACTGGTATGAACTTCGTCAAATAAGCTTTTCTCTCTCAGTTTCAATTTTCTCATTTGTAAAAATGGGGATAATGGCATTTGTGCTGTCGGGTGTGTGATGGTTGAACATGCTCGTGCAAGTGAAAGCTTTCACCCAAGCACCTGGCACACAGAAGATGGAGAGAGGGGATAAGAAGCGGTAGTTTCCTTATACACATGATATCTGGTCATTGAGGATGTGATGCGATCTCTCATTCCCTAAATAAAAGTTATAACTTATAAAGAAAAGTGAGAATGAGTATATTTTGGGGTGCTTATTATGTAGAGAGGTTTTGGAATAGATTAGAACTTCATGTTCAGACAAACTATCTCTTTTTTTAAAAAGCTCTGTTTTATAGGAGAAGATAGTTAATAACTAAGCATGGTGGCTTACACCTGTAGTATTTGGGAGGCTGAGCAAGGAGGATTGCAGGTTCAAGAAGAGCCTCAGCAACTTAGTGAAACTTTCCGCAATCTAGCGAGACCCCGTTTCAAACTAAAAAATAAAAAGTACTGAGGGTGTAGCGTGGAGGTAGAATGCCTCTGGGTTCAATCCCCAGTATCAAAATAAATAAATACATAGGAAAATAAAGCTTTTCATCCCAAGTCACTTAAATATCATTTGGCTCTTCTTATTGCACCTAAAATCAAAAGGTGTTACTGTTGAAAGATTCACTTTTTGTTTTCTTTCAACTTTTCATGACTAATCATGCATATTTTGAATATAAATTATCATTTTTGTCAAACTTGAAATTCTAGGGCTTTGTTAACTTGGAAAGAGCAACAGATTAAAAATTTAAAACTGCCTTTGGTATGGTCATAACTGCAGGGGAAATTTATCACCTTTGATACATGGAAAAGAAAGAATGCAGTGAGTAATGTTATGGAAAGCATATTTTTTCTTGAGAGGCAAGGGGAAGAAGAGGTAAAGAATGCTCTAAGGTTGAGGGAGCCAAGAAGGAAGGAGAGAAGAAACTTGGGAAAGGGAACAGCTAAGGTCAGTGAAACGAGAGCGAAATCCAGAAACACAAAGGTCTGCCTGACATGGTCAGCTGCAGCCTGAGCCCCGCCTAGGGAGCATGAAGGTCAAGGGAAAGCAGAGAGCACAGAGGAGGGCATCGGGTGACTCTTAGAATTACCCTGGCCCCAGTGAAACCCAAACCCCAGCAAGAGAGCAGGTATGTTTAAGGTAGCCCAGGGAGCTTGAAAAAATACAGAAGAGGAATTGGATATCAGAAAACATTTTGTGATGCTGTAATAAGATCTCTGCATTGGTGGATTCATGCCCTAAGGAATACAATGCAAGTCCTGTCATCTGAAACACATTGAGTTAGAGAGGAAAGTCTACCTGAATGGACTGTGGGGAAATACTCTTACAACATCGTCTTATTTCTTTTGCAAATTCTGTGTTTTGTTTTATAATTCAGTAGCCTACTGCACAGAAATAACTGAAATTAGTCAGTGGGGGACAAGTGTGGATAGAATTGTTGTTTTGTTTTGTTTTTAAGACCTAGATACTTTATAGTTCTTTGCTTTATCTAAATCAAACTACTGTGGATTCAGAAGTCCCTCAGATAACTGGACCATCTACTTGGGGAACACACACAGTTTTCACAAAGCACCAGGATAACTGGCCTTTTTCCATCACACCATGTAAGGGAACGGAGTGAAAACAGGAACTGGATACCCTTGGCTGCTTCCCACAGTTGACTTGATTTTCGCTGCTCACTGTGTGACGTGCTGTTACTTGGTGTTAGTTGTCATACTCAATCAGGCAATATTTGCCAGTCACCATAGTGAAACATTTCATCTTCCTATGAATGCATATTTGTGTAGTTTTGTATTAACCAAAAGAAACATTTCTTGCAAGCAGCCTAATATTTTTGAAAGGCAAAGAAATAGGAGAAAGCACCTAATCAGCACTCAATTTTTCTTAGCAAACGGAAACTAGCACATATATGTATGTATGTATGTATATATGTATGTATTTATTTATTTATTTACTGGGGATTGAATCCAGGGGAATTCTACCTCCGAGCTACACCCCCAGACTGCTTAGTTTTTTTTTAATTTATAGTTTTATTTTTTTCCCTCCCCACCACCCTCTCTTTAACCCCTAGCAGCCACTAATCTGTTCTCTATTTCTGTGATTTTTGTCTTTTCTTTTTTTTAACTTTTTATGTTCATTTATTGGTGCATTGTAAATTGTAATTATACATTTTGATATATGTCAGGGTATGAACACCATACATGCACACATTGCACATTTAGCCCTCCCTCCAATCCCACCCTATTCCCTCCCCCTTCCCTCCCTTTCGTGCTCCAGATAGTGATTGAGTCTTATAGGTTTGTGTATGTACAT
>PVJS01024069.1:0-29002 GCA_004027185.1 Glis glis
GATCCTCCTGTCTCCGCCTCCCAAAGTACTGGGATTACAAGCGTGTGCCACCACGCCTGGCTCTCCAGTCTTTAAAATCCAACTTATTCCTTAAAACTCAGCTAAGATATCTTCGAGAAGACATTTAAACTTCCTTTTCCCTAAGTCTGTATTAGTTGCTCCTGGGTCCTGTGTACCTCCACTATTAAACCAACCATTCTAAACAATAGCAGTTTGTGTGTATTTCTCCCAGTTGTTTTGTTGTTGTTTTTTCTTTATTGCGGGGTCTTTCATGCTCCCCTCTCTTCATAGGATAGAACACAGTGCCTGGCACAAAGTATTATTCAATAAATGCTTTTGAATAAAGGAATGAATTGTGTACATACTGTTTTTTATTATTTTTGACAAGATTAGAAACCATTTTTTGTGTTCTCTGCATGAAGCTATTATTTCTAAAGCTTTAGACAGTAATCAACGTGGGGGCAATTACCAGTGAAAAAAGAAAATGAATTCCCCCTTAATATAGATTCTTGTCTTAATAAGAAATTGCTTTGTATAAAATGATAAGCAGGATATAACTCATGGAATTAATGGTTAGCAGTCTTCTAGAAGAAATACTGCTTTTGTTGCCCCCAGGAAAGCATTCTCTACTTTTGCTTTGTTCAGTATAAATAAGCCATAGATAAAATAAAGAGAAAATATAAAAGACCTCATTCATACAAGTTAAATTTCTCATAACTAGTGATAAAAGTCAAGTTTTTCCTGTTTATATACATATCCAATTAAGCATGAAAATACCATACTTCCTTTCAAATAGTCAGTGTACCCAACAGCACTACATCTATTTTGTATCTCAGAATCCGAGGACCAATAACATGGAAAACGATTGTACTTTGTGGAATGAACACATATCTTTTTTTTGTTTGTTTTTAGAATTTTGGATCTTGCTACAATGTGTTATCAGCTTGTCCTGCTACTGATGCCATAAACCCCAATGGGTCTGAGCAACAATCTAATGTTACAAGTACTCAGGTTTACTTAATCCCCGGGTGTATGAAGACTATTAAAAAGCTATTTTATAGATCAGCACTATTAGTGATTTACAGTGGCTTCTTTTTAAATTTTGCTGTATTGCAGAAAGATGATATTATGTCATTCTGTATTGTAAGAACAAGGCATTGTTTTTATTTTACTAATGGAAATCTACCAACAAAAAGCAAACAGCAAAAAGCAAAGGTATTCATTTTTGAAACAGGATGCCAAATAGGATAGGAAACAAGTGGTGAAGAAATTCTGCTAAAATAATTGAGAGGCAAGGACACTGAAAATCTATGACCTCATCTGCCTGGAGACAATTAATTTTATTATGTTTTATTACATAACCTCCTGAAAAAACTAAGAGAAATGAAGGAGCCCTGAGAGGGACTACTGAGACAGAACGAGTCAAGTATTCCCATTTGGTGGCTGTAATACTGTTTTGGTTTCCAAAATACTTTAGTTATCTTGTTAAAAACATTTGACAGTAATTAATCATGATATTTGGATGGGGCACGTGGATGTATACTCCAATCAAATCATTTGACTCACTTCTTGAGGCATGGATAAACAAAGTTGTATATGGTGGCTACTGCCTTATAAAAATGGACAGTGTGTATGGGAAATCTGGGGATGACTCAATTTCAAGTCCATTTTTCATTTGATTTTACACAGTAGTGAGCATTCTTGGTAGTGTCTCCCTGAATAAGGATGCCATTTGTTAAAGTGTACCTTAATTTATTAATGAATGCTTTCACCTAAGCTGCTCTTCATATTGTACTCCTCTAGCAAACTTGTCTAGTCATTGCTTCAGCATGAGTCCATCCTTCTAGCACTGCTGTTGGTCCATCTTTCTTCTAGGATGGTATTTATAGCTGACCATCTCATACCCATCTTCTGTAGTCTTTACAGTCATCTTGACAAATCTCAATGTGCATACATCCATCCCTCTTTCTTTATTCTCCTCTTTGCCTCTACTACTTTCTGATCCTAGTTGCAAGCACTTCCATCATGGGTACTTCCCCAACCCACTGACTGACAAGAAATTACTGAGAGCCAATCATTTCAGTTTGTATGGATGAACAATTCTCTTTCCATTTGTCAAAAACAAATGTAGGACACTCAAAATATTTCTCTGATAGAGAAGGGAAGTGTATTAGATTGAACATAAGAGCACACTATATTTGCTGTGAGTCAGGGTGGGATAATTTTTCTTGGCCAATGTGGTTTAGAGTCTCCTTCCCTGAATCCACCAAATTATTGTCTTAGCACACCAAATGAAGGATTTGGGGCTCAATTTGTTAAGTGAAAGACACAACTGGCCCTAACAGCACTTACTGAGTCTTTTAGGGGTTCCATTTTTTTTGGTACCGGGGATTGAACACAGGGGCATTCTACCTCTAAGCTATACCCCAACCATATTTTATTTTTTATTTTGAAACAGGGTCTCACTAAGTTCTGAAGGGCCTTGCTAAGTTGCTGAGGCTGGCCTCAAACCTGTGATCCTTCTCTCTCTATCTCCGAAGTGCTGGGATTATAGATATGTACTACTAGGCCCAGCTGGAGGTTCCATTTAAAAAGTATAGTTTCTTTAAAGGCAACCTTTTAGTCTTATTGATTTATTAAAGATTTATATGCTTTGAAAATTGGCCAATTTAGACAAATGATAAGCTGAGATAGGGAGGCGATGTGCTTTATTGACTAGATTTATATACTTGGACAATATAATCAATATGTAATTTGTAGCAAGTGTGGCCCAAATTTGAATTATATAGGCAATGGTGTGTGTGTGTGTGTGTGTATGTGTGTGTATGTGTGCATGTGTGCGTGCACAGGTGCTCATGTATGTATATGTGGAGGAGGAAGAGACCACGCAGAAGTCAGATATGTTGGTTTTAATGGTTTGCAACTGGTTTCCTAGACAACAGAGGCAATCTGCCCTGCTGGTTTATGTTCTTGGGACTAATGAACTGCAGAGATGATTGTGCAGCTTTCCTTGACCCATACAAAACTCTCTTCATGTCACTTCCCAGGTCAAAAAGTTAAAATGATTTCTTTCAATGCCTGCCAGAGAAAATCCACAGCAAAACTTTCCCAGTCTTATCTTTATCTTCTTAGATTTTTTCTCACTATTCCTCAGAATGTATTCTTTGATGCAGTTCAGATGTGATACGTAGTATTTCCAAACATAACCTACTCTGCCTTCTCCTTGCCCAATTCATTCCTTTCCATCTACTCAAATCTTACCCATTCTTCAAGAGCTAATTCAAGTCCCATTTTCTTCAGAAAGAAATATCTGGAGTTTATCTTCCTTTTTCTCTTAAAATATCATTATGTTTACCATATGAAATTGAATCTGGTACTATTTTCTATGGGAATTTAACATTTTATATTATTTAATTTTTCCATAGGCTTTATACTGTGTAAATTATCCACAGGTGGACTATATGTTGTTTTTATTATGTTCACTCTGCTTGGTTTAATACTAGCCATTCAGTTTTACAAATATGTTTTGAGATGAGTGGATATGGATGAATTAACTTAGCCATGATGGGTAGGTATAACTGGATTAATATAAACTTTTTATTACTATAGTAGTCTCCCATTATCCATGGGTCTACATTCTAAGACCCCCCCAGTAGATTTCTGAACCTCAGATAATAGTTAACCCCATTTATACTGTGTCTTTCTCATACACACACACACACACACACACACACACACACACACACACACATACCCTACATACATATACCATGATTAAGTTCAAGGTATAAGTTAGGTGTAGTAAGTGGTTAACAATAATGTCTAAGAATAACAGAACATTTGTAACAACATGCTGTAATAAAAGTCTGTGTTTGGGGTCATGATTAAGTAAAATAAGGGTTATTTGAACACAAGCACTGTGCTAGCATGATGGTCAATCTGATGACCAACAGTGTCACAAAGTGACTAAGAGGAGGTTCATCTATAGCTAGAGAGCATGGATACGATGGAAAAGGGGTGATTCAAGTTCAGGAAGGGATGGAGTAGGACAGTGTGAGATTTTATTATACTACTCAGAACAATGCTCAATTTTAAAATGTATGGATTATTTATTTCTAGAATTTTCCATGTAATATTCTCCGCCCATGGTTGGCTTTGTGTTATTGAAACTACAGAAAGAAAAATTGTGGATAAGGAGGCACTCCTATATCTGAGAAAATAAGTCAAATGGTATTTCCCACAAATAATGAGTGAGACTTTTGTTTTCCTCCCCAAGAGAGAGTCTATCTTAGAGACTGTCTACAATAGAACTACAAAATGAGATTTTGCAGTGTAGAGAGCTCACTGGTGACTACCTGTACACCACCGGACCATCGGCAGGCCCCTCAGTCTTTGGATGCTTTTGTTTCTGTGTCAACATAGGCGGTCAAGGGTCCCTTTCCCCTACTCAGCAGTAGGAGCTATAAGAATTTTAAGTACTACTCTAGCTACTCCTGTTCTTTTCAAACAAAGAATAGTTACCAAGAACTCAGGGTCAGGTTTTCTTTCTTTTTGTGTGATACTGGGGATTGAACTCAGGGGTGTTCTGACACTGAGATACACCCCCAACCTTTTTATTTTTTATTTTTGAAACAGGGTCTTGCTATGTTACCACGTACTGGCCTTGAACCTGTGATCCTCTTGTCTTAGTCTCCCAAATACTGGGATTACAGGCATGTGCCACTTCACCCAGCTCCTGGCCAGTTTTTAAAGATAAATATTAGAATTTTTTGAAAAAAGAATATTTCATTAGATAATATTGTTTTGCTAAACTATCATGTAGACAGCACTTGGTAAAATGACTAAATGTTTAAGAACTATCAAAAGCAGCATTTTATATCTTTCCAAATTGTTTCTATTCTGTGCTTAAAGGTTTTTTGATAAACAATTAAATTTTTGGAAGTTTATAGAACTTTTTTTGTGTGTGGTGCTAGAGATTGAACCCAGGTGCATTGTATTTTTGAGCTACACCCCCAGCCCTATTTTATTTTTATTTGGAAATAGGGCCTTACAAAGTTGCTGAGAACCTCCCTAAATTGTCGAAGCTGGCTTTGAACCTATGATCCACCCGTCTCAGCCTCCCAAGTACTAGGATTACAAGTGTGTGCCACCACACCCGGCTTTATAAAACATTTAATTGTCTGGGAGCAGGGGTGTATACCAGTATTTCCAGCTACTCAGGAGGCTGAGGCAGGAGGCTGGCAAGTTCAAGGCCAACCTGGGCAACTTAGTGAGACCCTGTCTCAAAATAAAAAATAAAGTGGGCTGGTTGTAGCTCAGTTTGCAGTTTTAATATTGAATTGTGCTATATTATTTCAAGCACTTCATATATTTGTGAAGCTGGATTTTGGAGATTGCTATGACAAAAAGGAAGAACTACAGGAAAATCAATGTGGAACAGGAAATGAGAGTGGTCATGTCCGTTCTGACTCCAAGGTTTGAGAAGTTGTGATGTGTTCAACTTAATTAGACAAAATAATTAATTGAATGATTATGATTAAGAATGAAATACAATATTTTTATTTATTGTAATTCTCAAATTCTACTAAGTTGTCAAGATAAGAATATTTGTTAGGTGGTTTGGACCTATAGTGGTGTTAAAAATTAAGCACTGCGTGCATGTATGTCACTTTCAACATGATTTACATTATGGTGTGAGACTATAATGCACCAATAAAAGCATATAAAATAAAAAAAGAAAAAAGAAAAAATTACTAAGAAAATCTGGAAACCAAGAAAATGTGGGAACTTTCCTCTCTGAAATAGAAACACAAAGATTTTATCTGATATGGGGCAGAAGTGGGTCTAGCTTATGTCTTCACATCATGGAGGTAGACACAGCCACTGTACGGATCCTGGTGGAAATAACTGAATTGTTTCACTTTGCAATGGTTGTCTACATATGCTGCTTCTCTGGAAACAGAGATTCCTCCACTTTTGTGGTCCTAATAAGACTCCCAAGTGAATTAGAGAGATGGTGCATTTGGTTTTAGTTTATCGTGGCAGTTCAGACACCTGTCCATTTTTGTATACAAAAAGAGGAATTAATCCTTTTACTCACTACAAGAAAAATTGCCAGAAATGATTAAACAAATGTTTTGTGATTCACTACTCTAAGTAGAGAAATGGTTTGGAGTTATTTTCATGCTAATATGTTTTTTTAGGCTTGAAGCAATCTATTCATTGCTGAGGTCACTCATTTCAGTATCTGCCTGGAAATGTTTTCCATAAATTATTAAAACATGATTATCAGTTGTCATTTGTTTCTTTATTTTTAACCAGAAAACGGTTTCTATTAATTATCTTAAGGGTTCTACTACATTGCCACTTAATCATTATTAGTAATATTTTGCTAATGTTCCTTCATATCTCGTGACAAGAGCACATTTCATTCTTAATGTTAATATTTCTAAGAATTTTAGTGTTTATATTAAAATTGGATTCTGAGTAGATTTATTATTTTAAAATAATGATTAAATAAGATTTAATATATATTACAAATTGAACGTATTTAAGTAAGTGTATATTATCATTAACAATGTTATATTAAGATACTTTTACTGATAATTCATACTCGTTATTGTTAGCTATGTGTCAAGCCTAATAAACTGCAGACAGAAAGACATGATTCTTTTCTGTAATATAATAAAGCAGACAAAATAATTAGGTTATGAAAAGACAGGGAGATTTTAAGCATCTAACCAAATATGATTGGATTGATATTTTTCTTTTTCATCCATTTAATTCCATGGACCTTGTTCATGGCAGTTTTGTATAAGGAGAAAGCTATATAGATAGTTAGAGAAGGGATTTGCAGAGAAATTTAATTCCCAGGAAGGATGTAATAGAGAGGAAAAGAAAAGCTAACCTTATGGTGTGTGAGAATTTTTCTAGGCACAATATATTTCTGGAAGAAAAACTGAATAGTTCAACAAGTAGAAAAGTTATAGAATATTGGAGATTGATGCTAGCCTAGGGATTTTATCCAACCCTTTTAATTTAGAGATGATGGGTCTAAGTTCCAGAGAGATTAAGCAACTTGTTTGTGGTCACTTAGGTAGTTATCAATAGAGCAGCTACTAGAATGTAGAGCTTCTGTGTACATACATCAGTGCTTTCCCATGACAGTGTATTCCAGAAAATAGTATCAAAATGTGAGTGGGGTTTTTTGCATGAAAATAATTATTACATACACAATTAACCTACTTGCAGAACTTAAAACTAGGGAGGGCATTATGAAGGTCACCACAAGTTCTGAGTTCTATCAATTTAAAGAAAGATTATTTAGCAGTTTACATCTTAATCATTTGCATGCCATTCTCTAGAATTCAGATTGCTGGGCAAAAGGGAGGGAGCATAATACTTTCAAAAGGCATGTTACCTTGCAGAAGGGCCAGGGTAGAGAAGCAAAAGTAAGTCTGATAAGGACAATTCCAAGGGAGCATTCATTGTTACAAATTTGCCTCTACTTAAGTAGATTTGGAAGGTATAAGTCTTTGGAAACAGATACAAGGTGGAAATGAGTATTTAGGAAAATAAAGGCTACAGTGGGCCATAATCTAATAATCACTTATCTACAAAATATTGTGATTATTAGGCATATAGGTCAATGCTGTAGTTTACAAAAGCACATATAGGGAAACACAATGATATTTCAAAATAGCCTTACTTAGTACACAAAAACAATGTCAAAGAGAGTGTGTGGAGAACTAATGATGGTGTGATTGTTGAGTGTGCCAACAGAAATGCTGAGAATTGTAGGAGGCTGTGGTGCTAATGGTAGCATTAGAGGCACTGATGGTAGGGCCTCTGCTCAAGAGGAAGATAGACCTCTGCAGGACATGGTTGCATGAGATGCCATTTAAGAAAGAGTGTTGTCTGCCAGAGGCACCAAAATACACGGATTACTTGCCACCTTTCTTGCTGCCTTGGATTTTGGTGGCATCAAAACAAGGCAGCTATCCCACGCATACGTATCTTTCTGGTGCAAATTCTAAGTGTGGAATTGACTTTTGTGCTTTCTTGTTTTTCCCCTTCTTCCCCAACTACTAACCTCCTCTCAGGATGATTTTATGAGGAAATAAAACCATGGAATGATGGATTACACTGTATTCCATATGACCCTTTATATATGGACAAAGAGATGGTTCTTTTCACTTTTATGCTTTCCCTAATATTTACTTTCACTTAAAAACTAAGCAGGAATATGAAGTATACTATCTTCACTCTTAATTGATAACAGTCTTCCACTGAGAAAGTACATTTGCCCTCTTTTTTAAATTTATGTTTTATTTTTTGATACTGGGATTGGACCCAGGGGTATTCTACCTCTGAGCTACACCCCCAGCCCTATTTTTTTAAAATTTTGAAACAGGGTTTTGCAAGGCTGCAGAGGGCCTCACTAAGTTGTTGAAGCTGGCCTCAAACCTGCAATCTTCTTGTCTCAGCTTCCCAAGTACTGGGATTACAGACTTTCACCACCATGGCTAGCCATTTTCCCTCCTTTAAAAGAGATGGGTATGATAAAGTGAAAGGGTTGACGGATCTTATTTTCTATTTTTATTTTATTTATTTTTTCTGACGGTACCGGGGTTTGAACCCAGGGGCATTCCACCTCTGGGCTACACCCCCCGGCCCTATTTTTTATTCTTTACTTTGAAACAGGGTCTTACTAAGTTGCAGAGGGCCTCACTAAGTAGCTGAGGCTGGTTGTGAACCTGTGATCCTCCTGTCTCAGCCTCCCTTATTTTCATTCAGGTAACATGGGCAATGGAGTTAAACCTGCAGGTGTGGGGGGTGGGGGGGAGAGAGAGAGAGAGAGAGAGAGAGAGAGAGAGAGGAGGGGAGAGGAGAGGAGAGGAGAGGAGAGGAGAGGAGAGGAGAGGAGAGGAGAAGAGAAGAGAAGAGAAGAGAAGAGAAGAGAAGAGAAGAGAAGAGAAGAGAAGAGAAGAGAAGAGAAAAAGAAGAGAAAAGAGGAGTTTCTAGGTTAGGGATCCAGAAAAACTTACCCTAGTTAAGAATTCACCAGCTGCTATATTTCTTCAGAGAACGTGCCTTAATGTTGTATGTTCAATTCCTGTGAGTTTCCAGATTTGTGTGAAGATTGACTATAGGGCGAGATTTCCTCAGAGTTTCGATGTTAGGAAAGAAGTCTGCTCCAGGGAACACTTATGCAGATGTTGTAGGTTTTCTTGCTGGAGACTTAGACGGATGAAAAGAAATTAGGAGAGTTTGGAGTTTTGAATGCAAAGAATTTGGGGAATGAGGACTGATTGTAGTTTTTATTTGAATTTGACAGTGGCGATTTTTCTTTACTTCTCTGGGAAGGATGAAAATCAAATTAAATGAGGTAATGTAGGTGAAAGGAATTTATAAATAGCAAGGCTGCATGTGAAGGCACAATTACCATCTTGACTAGGGTGGGACATTTGCTTTCTTAGGGACTCTTTTTCAGTGCTCAGTCAATCGGAGTGGTCCTCAGGTACCACAACAACTCCACAAATTCAGCAAGTATATTTCTGCATTTTCCTTTTCCAATAAGATACTAGACTTTAAGGACTTTATTGAAACACAATACACCTGGTGGGGCTAGATTTGTGGGCATGAATTTTGCAGGTTTCTTTTTCTAAAATCAGAGCACAGATTACTCTTGGTGGAATACTTTTTGCCTAAAGTACTTGGATTGCATTTACTAGTTCTAAGGCTTTTGTAAAAAATGGGGAATAGATTATGTCTCCTTTTAAAAATGCTAATTCAAACATAGAACACAGCACTCTTCATTTTGAGAGCTTTTGAACCCTACTCCTGAACAGAAATACAAAGAAAACCCTTGAAAGCAAAGCAGATGAGGTACTGTCTATATTTAGTTCTCTGCTTGTTTATAGTTTAAAAATCAGTGGGAAAATCATGATCAAAGGCAGGGTAATTCATACAGAAAATTGTGAGACCACTTCATCTGGCTAGATTCTGTTAACAGTCTTTGATTCAGATGGTTCATACAAAGGAAAAATGTCCCATAGGTTCAGAGTTCTTTCTGTCATTAAACTTCTAGTGTAAACAGGAAGATTCTTGGGCTTCTTGCAAATTTTATAAACAAATGATATTCATCACCTTGCACTCCGTAATTCTGACTTTGAGACATGATTTGGAATGATTAATAAAAGGTTTCAGTTCTCAGTTCAGTAGGAAGGTCTTGTACCATTGTCATAATAAAACCTTTGTGTGTTTTTGTGTGTGGAGCAGCAGTATTATTGAAAAATGTGAATGACATATGCTATTTACTATCAATAATTGTTCTAAAATTCTATGATTTGAAGAACTTGACCATTACATCATCATTACTAAAGAGAACTAAGAATTCCAGCTCATGCTGCTGTGATTGATATTGGCCAGCATGAATATTAGTTTCCCCAAAGTTGAAAGAATATAATTTTCAAAGATATCATCCATTGTAATTCAGTAAAGAAAGGCTAGTGAAGCCTTTTAGCAGAATTGTTGGTTAGTCTTCGTGATACATGGTATAGTTTTAGTCTAATTTCTCATAGAAACAAATGCATATAGGATTAACTGAACAAGGGGGAAATCAACTATAGACGTATCACACAATGATAATAATAACAATAATTTTAAAAGAGAAGCTCGAGCTTCTGCTGAGATGAGAAAATATGCAGTTAGAAACTTCTTCAGTAGGCTGAGAAAAAATATTTTAAAGGGAAGCGTGGAATAATAATATGCACACTTATCTTTAACACTCATTTAAGATCTGGAAGTAAGGCATGTCTCTGAATTAGTTTGAGTGGATTTTTCTAAAGTGTAGTAACATTATGTTTGCGTCCATATAAAGAATTGGGAAGATTCGGAGTTAAAGAAAAAATGGGATGGCTTTGTTTTTGTAATTCTTTAAATAAATAGTCCACACAAACCCACCTGCTTTCATCTGGACCAGTCTTTGGGAAAACAAAAACAAAAACGCAAACGCTGTGGCTTCGGTGTTCTGAGGGAGCTAAAGCCAGAGCCCTTGAACTTTTCTTTCCTAGGGCAGGTGCCCATCTGTCTTGCTGGGGAAGGATGTGAACCTGGGGCTCCTCTCTTGGAATACAGCTATTCCCGTCTTCTTCCCATCCCTTACCCTAGGGTCGGAACAAGTCCGAAGCTTTTCTGGAGCCAACGCAAGGGCAGTGGGGTCAGGATCCAGAAAGACTGACTGCAATAAAGCAAGCTTTGGAATGGAGCGCTCACACAGTCTGTTCTTGGGGTTAAAACGCCGTTCTTCCCACTCCACTTAGCTCTCTTCGCAGCACGTGTAGTCAAGTGCAAACGGATTGCATATTTGGCACAAAAAGCCCCGAGTGTGAGGGACCTGGGATCCCTCCCCATCTCTTTGGGCCAGGTAGTCTGCGGAGGAGCTGTTCTCGCGCAGGCACACGCGGCTGCAGGTGGCCAGCGGAGCTGTCCAGCACCAGTGCCGAGCGCGCCTCGCCGGCAGGAGCGAAAGCAACAGGGCTGTCGCAGACGCGGTCCTCGCCGCCTCCCGATTCAGGGCTCGCTCCGCACCCAGGAGACCTCGCCCGAGGCGGGGAAGGATAGTCTCCTAGAGCTGCTCCAGCAGGGTGGCCACCAACATGTGTCCCCTTTCCTACCTTTCCCCTGTAAGCGTCTCTTATGGAGTAGGCGGGCTACCTCTGGCCTTTCCCTTTCGCCTCGGAACTTCCTAAATAAACTCAGAGGACGATGGGGGGGGCAGACATGGGCCCTAACCCTCCCACTACGCTCTGCCGGGCGTCCCCGCGATGGCTCTAGGGGAGGACCTCGCCCCCGGCCCCGCGCCACTCTCCCCTCCAGCACCCTCGGGGTCGGTGTGCTGCCCAGAGGCCTCTCTCTCCCGAGGACCAGGGAGGCACATTTGGGTTGGGGACCGCGGTGCGCGCCTCCTCGTAGCCGGGGACGGTGGCAGCGGGGAGGGCGCGCAGAGGACAGCAACCCAGTGTCCTCGTTGCTCCTGAAACGTGGCGACAGGCGAGGCAGAGACTCCCAATGAGTCTGATGGCGACACGTGATACCGGCGGAGGGAGAGCATGGGGGGAGGAGGGGGCGGGCAGCAAGCGGGGAGGCGGGAGGAGAGGCGGGAGCGGCGGGGAAGGGGCGCGGCGGCGGCGTGCCGCGGGCTCCAGCTCAGCGCGGCGCACGGCGCAGCCTCCCCGCCGGCGGGAGCGCGGTGCTCGGGATGCGCCGAGGCGGGCGCTGAGCGGCGCCGCGCGAGCTGCGGCGGAGGCGGCGGTCCCCAGGCAGCGAGGCAGCGCCCCAACTTCCCGCCATGAGCAGCCGGCTCGCGGGGCTCCGCGGCCGCGGGCACTGCCGCCCCGCCGAGCGCCGCCGCAGCGCCCCGCGGCCCCGACGCGCCTAACGCCGCCGCTCGCCGGTCCCCTCGCCGCCACCGCCGCGTCCCCGCCGCCTCGGCCGCCGCAGCGCCGCCAGCAGCATGTCTCGGAGGAAGATTTCGTCCGAGTCCTTCAGCTCCCTGGGCTCCGACTACCTGGAGACCAGCCCGGAGGAGGAGGGGGAGTGCCCCTTGTCCAGGCTCTGCTGGAACGGCAGCCGGAGCCCGCCCGGGCCGCCCGAGCCCAGCGCGGCCGCTGCCGCCCCGGCCCGGGCCCCGGCCCCGGCTGCCTCCGCCTCCGCCTCCGCCTCCGCCTCCGCCTCCGCCTCCGCCGCGGCCGCCGCAGCCGCCGCCGCCGCCTCCGCCGGGGCCAGGAGGGCGCAGCGCCGCCGGCGGGTCAACCTGGACTCGCTGGGCGAGAGCATCAGCCGCCTGACGGCGCCCTCGGTGAGCGGGGGACCCGAAGGGGCCGCGATCGGGAGAGGGGACCGGGATCGGGAAAGTTGGAGCTGGGCAGCCGGGGGCGTGCGCAGAGAGCCCGACCGCTGGGGGGCGGCCCGGCCTCACCCCGCCCGGCTAGGGTTCCTGGTGGCGCCGGGCGAGATCCGAACCCCCGGGCACCCTGGGCTCCTGCAGAAGCGGGCGAGGGGGGGGTGTGTTAAAACGAGGGAAAGGAGTAAGAGTCCACTCTTCTGGGGGTCTCCTGGTGCGAGGGCATCTGCCCACCTCCAACCTTGGACCCTACTTCATCAAGGTCCCCCTGAGGGCCCCAGTGTTCCTTCACACCCACCTGTTTTCTCTTTTCCCCAAACTTTCCCAGGCACTGTGTTCTGCAGTCTCATTTCCCTGCCCTTCATTTCTGTTCTCCAGCCTCCCAAAGGGGCCCGACCCCTTCCAGGAAGTCCTTCCTCTCCATATTCCCACACCCTCTTGTTCCTAGTGTGACCTTCTCTGACATCTTTGAATTCCACAGGCTGTCTGCACTCTATGTTGCATCCCTTTTCTCAAGTCTTAAGGAACTCTGCCATACTTTTCTGGGCTGCTTTTCGATGGAGAAACCTGTAATCTCTCACCTTCTTTGCATCCTGTAGTTTTTTTCCCCATTCCTTATTCATTGTGTATTTATAAACTCAACCTTCTTCTCTGGGTAAATTTAGTGTCTTGTTTTCTAAACCTTTCTGGTAATCCTTGCACCCTTACCTCATCCTTCACTCTCCCTTCCCTGGATTTGCCAGGGCTTTCTCCTTCATTTTCCCATGCTTTCTTTATGTCAGACCCTTTGTAAATATTTTGTAAATATTCGCCTTCCTAAACCTCTCCAAACTTGTGCTAATCTCGGGATGTCTGTATCAACAGTTTCAGGTGTACATCAGTCTCCCCCTGATTCTAGGCACCCTTCCAGAGCTCCCCTGCCTCATTCCTGCTTAGCTATCCTTGACTTTTACCCTTTGCAAGAATGCCAGACCTTTCCTTGTCTGAATGAGCTCACTTTTCAAAGAATCCACTCTATTGCATGTAGAATCCAAAGGAAATTCAGTGTCAAATCTCCATCCACCTTTTAGTCTCACCCAGACCTTGGAAGCAAGGACTTTAACTCCGGACAGTGCTTTATTCCTATTACCCTCTGGGACTTTGACTTCTTCAAAGTTTCCACAATGAATCTAAACATGGATCTTGTTTGACATCTCTGCATTCTCCCTTTTGAAAGTACCCTTGCAAATGATGGTAGGAAGGACCTGAGAAGGCGTGGGGTCCTCAGGGCCTGGGCACTGGTACCAGGTAATCTTACAAGTTTCTGTGGCACTTGCATTAATGGAGAATGACTGTTTCTTTTAGCAGTGAAACTACTCACTAATCATCTGCCTCTTCTTGTGTATTTTACCCTTTAATGCACCTTTCTGTCACCTTCTCCATTGATAACCCAGAAAGAAACCTCAGAACAGGTTGGCTGCTGTTTGCTACTTTTCCTGGCACATGTTTCTCAGGCAGTATAATCTTAGGAACTATTTGATGCTGCAAATTGTGGGGCAGAATCCTTTATAAGAGGAATTCAGTAAGTGTGTATCCATAGGTTTGTATCAGTACCCAAAACAAAACTTGTGCACTCTACTAATTCTTCAGTACAACAGATGCATATTTAATGCAATGATCTTACTAAAGATAATGATTAGTTATCAGGGAATTGTCTTTACAATCCTGGAGTTTTGTTTTTGCCTATAATCAGAATTTACAAGTTTCTAAAAAAAGTAATGGAAGTACCTCTAATAAAGCCAGCTTAATCTACAACTATTTTCAATAATTTCCATGAGATAGACTGAGAACTCAAGTAATTACTACCAGAATAAGAGGGAGAAAAGAGTCTCTGATGGTTACCTCTATAAGTCAGATTTGAATGGCTCTGGCATGAAAAGCACCTACCTAAGATAATAGTTTACAGAATAAAAAATTGGCAAATAATTATGAAGATCAAACAGTGCAGCAGCTCTATGTACTTTTTCCATGCTGTACAATAATTTTTTTTCTGTTTTGAAAAAGGTCTATCAGGAATAGGCTGAGAACGTACAGGTGAAATAGTGTAAACATTTTCAACCTCATAAGGCAGGTATAGAAAAATTCTCCTGGGCTAACCACATCACCACTAGACTCTGGTGATACAAAGAAAACACAAAGATTTCATTTCAAAGCAGTGACTTACTTCTGTGTGGTCCATATCCATTATCTTTTATTTGCCAAGCAGGAAACTGCCTCAGAAAGTTTCAGTAGATCCATTTTCCTACACTGTCAAGATTCTAAAGTTTTCTGAAAACACTTGGGATGATGATATATGCCCTGTTTATTCCTTCTCATTAGAGCTGAATAGCTTTAAAAGAAGCAGCAACTTTAGAACAGCCATTACCAGATCAGTTTTAGATAGGAATTTTCTAGTTGTTTTTTAGCTTTGTGGGCTTTCTTGCATTCCTTCACTTCAGGAAAGACTGCATTTGGTACAGTCTCCTGTTTACTCAGTGCTCTTATCATGAAATGTTTCAATCACTTGGAATTTGCTCTTTATCCAGAATGACTTGCAAGTAGGAAAGTGAAAATAAATTTGATAAGTATTATGACATTGCCAACTAATTAAACTAGTTATTTGACCCATGGAATAGTCACACTCAAGTTTTTGATATTCTAGTAGTCATTTTTAGATGCATTGATGTTGGATTATAATACTTTATATCATTTAAGTAATGTAAGTAAATTGAGTTGGTGAACTTGAAAAAGAAATTCTAGAATTCAAGAGACCTGATTCTAATTTTGTGCATCTCAGGGCACACTCTCTGGGATCCTTCTCATCTGTAAAGTGTTATACTTAGGCTTCTCTAATTTGAGGTTCTACAAAGACGTATAATACAAGCTTTGGGTAAACTGTCATAATGGCATAGAAAAGAAAAGCAGGGCATATATTGTGAATTTTAAAACTTTTGAGGAAACTCGATCACTTTCTTAGGTAGGGGCATCAAAGTACTATTAGTTCACCTAATGATTAAAATATTTGGGGGTCTACTATGTGGCAAGTATTGTGGAGAACGCTGGGAATACAAATAATGAACAAAACATACCAAGTCTTTGACCTCATGGAACTTCTTTAGTCTTTTAAAAGGAAGCTGTACTGAGGAAAAACATAAGAACTCCAATTGTCTTGGAGATGTCTAAGGAAAGTCTTATTTATCATCCACTTTGGGTGTTTTTGTTCCCTCTGGAGTGCAGTCATAATAATAAAAAAGAACCCCAAAAACCTGATTGAAGACATGCAAATCACTTATGTCATTACTTATTTTGAAGTCATTTAATGCATGGGAACACTCATGGAGAAACAGCTGGGGATTTTACATCAAGAGTGAATTCAGGAACTCATTGCTTTGGATTTTGTTTCTACAAATGAGAATCATTTAGTTGTCCTATCAGTTTGATATCAGTTTTGGGTTTACTAATGTCAGCCTGTCAGTGAACTTATACCAGTAGACCAATACAAGGGCTAGACTTCCCTGGGTTTCTTATCAGATAACTCTTTGTTAAAACATTACAGGTGACTTTGAGGACCTCAGAAGCTAAACAGAACAGAAAGGCAGGAGAAAAGTAACAGAACTAGAAAGATGGCATTAAGGGAAGAAAGGCTACTGGCAGGGAATTATCCAAGAAAGTAAGGAAGGAAAAATGAAGGGAAGTTGGAATTCAAGTGACAAAAAGAATCAAACGTTGTTTCATTATTTTGGCAAGGGAAATTATATTAGTAAATGCCTAGGAAAAAAGGAAAAAACATTAAAAAACACATATTTAACCTTTTCCTGATATTAAAGTAGCTCTCTGACATGTGTAAACCCTTTAAAAGAATCCTCAGAAAGTGTGAGTGAAACTAATATGTAGAAAATGAAAAAAAATACCAAGTTTGTTTGTGGGGAAGGATATTTGCTAATTTATAAATTTTAGTTAAGATCTTTTTAAATTTGGGGTTCGATTTGGCTAAAAAGTTTTGAGAAACAAATTCATCACAATTATAAAATTAGATAAAATACATTCCAATAGTTAAATGCTTTCACATTTGTAGATTAGATGGCATAATCCGAAATCAGACTTTAATGGCTCTTGTGTTTCTGTACCTTATTTCCAATCATTGATAAAGAGCATGGCAGAGTTGAAAGAGCAAGGTTTTGGAGTCTGTTGGGCTTGGGTTTGAATCATATCCTGCTGAGCTCCTTATGAAGTGTGAGACCCTGAAAAAGCTGCCGCCTACCTTCTCTGAGCCTTAGTTTCTTCTTTTGTGTACTAGGAATAATAATTACCTTGTAGATTTGTTGTGAAAGAGAATCAATGTTCTTTGAAGAATTCCATGAACTCAATAAATAATAGTTACAGGGTTGAGATCCATTAGTTTCAACCAAATGTGAATGCCTCCGAAAGATTTAAGAAAATTTCCTTTTTTTCCTCAATAAGTCACTTGCTTGTAACCTTTATTGGAAAATTTCATAGCATAGGCTAGTGGATGTTAAGTCCCTAAAACAAAGATAAAAAAACACTTAATTTTGTTGGCATAGTCAGCCAATCCATTAACAAAAATTGAAATTGGAGTCCCTTTTTTGGCTCCCTGACTGTGACTCATAAGTATACACAAGGCATATATAATCATTGCAGATTTAAACGTTTCCACCAAACTACTGACTGCTATGTGGCAAAGTGAAAAACACTTTTATGAATTCTATAATAATATGAGAACAATTATATCTGGTAGAATGTAGGTATTTCACAATACATTAATTTTAAGTTAGAGAACATATCAGGTGGAAGAGAAGCTACTTATTTTGTTTGAGAATTTCAAGTGTTCCTCATCTTCAAGCTTTCACACTAATCTGCGTGTGTGTGTGTGTGTGTGTGTGTGTGTCTGTGTGTGTGTGTGTATGTGTGTGTGAAGGGCTAGGTTGTGAGGTGCCACCCTTACCTAGTCAATGGCATGTATGTGTGGTGTGTGTGAACAAGTGTTCTATTTTTTGGCTATCAGCTCAGTCGTAAGGCCTTCGTTTCAAAGAGGAATTTCGACAATGGAAAATGACATAAGTCATTCTTAGTGTGTAAGTAGAGGTGATGTGTTCCTTTTTAGTGTACAATTTGTCTGCCTTGAAGGATTCCTAGATGCATGGAGTCCTTGAATGTTATGATGTATTTTTCTACTCTGACTGTCATTGTTCTTTTCATTCATTTTTTCTTTTGTTTTGTTGCATGTGTCATACAGAACTAAAAGTAAAATAAAAATGAATGCATATTTTATTGAATACGATAGCAAAATAAACAAACACATCCTCTCTAGACATATACCTTGTTCGTTGTGAGTTATTGAGAAGGTATGATTTTCTCTTTTTGGTTTTTACATGCATCTAGGAAGGGGAAAATTAGGTGGCTTAGTTAGGGAGAATATTTTCAAAAGGCTATCTACTGACTGGGTTTTCTTTGCAGGCCATTGTTTAATGTACAAGCCAGTAATTTAACTCAAAATCCAAAACATCTATTTAAATTCTGACTCTCTCACCAATACTCTTAAGTTTACTTAATGTTTGGCCTAGAACCTAGTGCCTGATGCATAATCAATAAAATGCTCAAAGAATGGATGATTTTGTTTAATTGTCCAATCATGTTTGTTTCTTTTGTGTTTAATATTTTTGCAGTATATTTAGTCCTATCAAACAAAATATTTACATTTTGCATCCAGAGTCTCACATACTCAGGTATGTGCAAACCTGTTTGAATTTTGCTTATACCTCTAATTTAAAGCAAAACCTCAGAATGAAGTTGTCTTAAAAAAATAAGAAAGAGCATATGGGACAGTATACTCCTTCTAAGACTCTTTAGTGGCCCATTTATATTTTAAGAAGTTAGGTAAATGTAATGGCTTTTCTGCAGTCTGGATTGCTTCATTTTCTTCGCAATTCTCTGTCAAATGAGAGAGAAATGTTTGTCAGCAAGTGGGCTACTGTTGCCAAAAATGCACTCATATCATCTTAGTCTTCAAATATCACTTTAGAACAGGATTTGAAGATCTAGAATTAGGTGCTACAAGCCCAGAACACCTTATAAAATTGAAAATTCTGGGCCTTGTGTGATTTAGGAAGCAGGGCACCTAGAATTATCTCTGAAGGCTGGAGATTTGTTGGGACTGTTGTAAGGAATTGTGAAAGAGTAAACATTCTTAGAAATAGAATAATGAGAAGTGACTTCCTGAATAGGTTTTCTTTGAGGCTTACTAACTTTTCCTCATTTAAGTCAGTGGCTATCAAGCCTCAGTGAACATAAGCCATACCTGAAGGAAATTGTTAAAACACAGATTCCCGGGCCTCATCCTAAGACAGTCTGGTTTGATAGTACAAGAGAGGGGCCTGGACTCTACATTTTGAACAAACTCCAGGTGATTGGTAGGCATACTAAAGCTATATTTAAAGGTAACTGAATTCCATGCCTTGAAGAAAATTGACCTACACTGGGTGAGCTTAGACTGATTTTCGGAAAGAATGATCCTGGAAACAACTCATTTGAGATGAATATACCTCAGACAACAAGAACAGGGTAAAGGTGGCAAGTTGGTGCCAACATTGCCACATCTTATGGCTGTGTCCTCTGGTCAAAGCAATCTTGTTGGTTGTGTGGTAGAAGGTATTTGAAGTTTCACCATTTGTACCTTTTTTTGTGTTAGAAGGTATCTGAAGTTTCACCATTTGCACCTTTAATTATTTGTGGACTCTTACCCATTTTTCCTAAGGATATTCCATTACCTCTCCTATAGTTTACATTCAGTAGTTCATATGCATTGCTGGAAGTATCTTGTTGCTAGAGGAAAGAGTTATTAAAACAAGTTTGGGGATCCTAGAGGGAAGGGGAGAAGAAAGGCCATTGATGGGGTCAATTTGACATAACCTTCAGCTTTTTTAGAGTGAAATTGACACATTTCTAAAACACTCCATCTACTGTCTCATTTTGGAGGAAGTATTTGTTTCCATGCCAATGAAAAGTTTAAAAAGGTGAAGGGGGAAAGAAACAGATCTGAATGTCAGAATTGTTTTTTCCAGAAAGAAAAGAGCAGGAGATTCAGATATCAGATGTGTAGGGCCACCCCTCAAGCACTACATCACAAAAATAGTAATTTTTGCTAATATCTACAACCTCAGGCAGTCTTTCTATCATTCAGTGGCCAAGTTGGGTAGGGGTTTAGCAAAATTCTCTAAATAAATAGTCATCAAATATTTAGAGAAGTCTCTGTGTCAAAGCCTTGCAGGTCTTCGAGGTCCATTTGGCTTCTTTTCCTTTCACTGCCCTGTATTTGTCATGTGTAAGTCTACCCTGGTTAGTGGCAAAGATCAAACTGTTCTAGAATAATCTTCCATTCCTCATTGCTTTGTGATTCTGCTTTTTCATGCATAAACCCTCTAACTTAATATATTGGGAAAAGGTGGTTTATCTGACTGTTTATACACACACACACACACACACACACACGCGCGTGTTCGCACATACACCCTTTTTCTGGGACCAGATTTTTCCCCCCATAGAATACTAATTACTGTTAGCATCTCTACTCTAGGTCTTATGGTGTTGTACTATGATTTTGCTTTACTATGTCTTCTTAAGACAAGAGATCATATCTTATTTGTCTCTGTATGCCTATGCTTAGCAGAGGGTCTGAATTATAAAGGCACTCAATAAATATATGTTAGGAGAATGAGCAAATGATTGAATAATGTATACCTAGTATAGCTTGTGGTACATCTCTTACTGCTTTGCAGGCTAACATGTATTTGTGCTGCCATATTTTAGTTAATTATTTTCTTTGAATTGTTCTTTTTATAGATTTTTCTCAGACATGGATAAGAGTAAATATAGTTTTTTATAGTAAATATAGTTTCTTAAAGCATTTCTAAAATGCTTTAAGAATTTCAAAGCACTTCCATACCTGGTGTTTTATTGGAACTTCACAATAGTCTGTAGATTTTATGCAAATTGCCTCTAACTTTGGTTAGTATGATTTTGTTAAAATGCTTGCAGACACAGCAACTATTTGAGGGAGCATATTGCTGCCATTTAAAAGGGTTTGTATATCATCTCTTAAAGAGATGCAAACCTTTATAAGTTGTGGAAATGATATTACACCATAAGATTTTGTTCATTATTATTTCAGTCTGTAAGAAATCATGTGTTATCATACAATCTATTAAACAAAACAGTAAAAACTAACCCATTCATAGATCTATTCTGCAGTAACCATTAATGGACACCATAGTGGTACCAGAGGGACAGTGTCCCTAAGAAAAGTGGCAAAGTCACAAATTACTTATCTAAGGAGTGGGGGAGAAAACTGACTAGGAGCAGATAGAAATATGATTCATTTTTTGAAGACCCAATGGAGGCTGGAGATAACCAATTTGTAGCCCAAACTGAGAGGATGAGTATGACTAGAAGAGGTATAAAGTAGTGAAGGTATTAATTAGATGTTAATTGGCCTATATATCAGACTGAGTGTGAGGTTTTAGAGTGGTCCATTGGAGTAGAGAATTATAGCTTGGAAAATAATGGGAGTGAATGTTGGATGGAGCAAACTATAATAATTCAAAGGTGTTTCTAAGTTTTACTGTTTGATGCAGATCTGATGTTAGCCTTATTCATTATACATCTGGGTCATTCTTTCACTATTCAGTTTTCTTTCTTCAAGTAGCCAATTGGTTCCCTTTGCCTTTTTTAACAGGAATCAGGTAACCTGGTAACTTTGGAAATGATTGCTTTATTAATATTTACACCATGCTTTTAAGGTTAGAACCAGTGCTTGAATGCTGTAAGGAAATTCAGCTCCACCACTGAATACATTATTTATGGTTTCCAGGTGTTACAACATTGTTTCCTTGACTCAGACTCGACACACCACTGTGTGTGTGTGTGTGTGTAGTAGTAGTAGTAGTAGTAGTGGTTGTGCGTGTGTGTGTGTGTGTGTGTGTGTGTGTGTGTGTAGTAGTAGTAGTGGTGGTGGTTGTGCTGGGGATCAAACCCAGGGCCTTGCATATTGTAAGCAAATGCTCTACCACTGAGCTACATCCCCAGCCCTTCACTTCTTGAGTATGGGGGAGCTTATGGGATTTAGAATAATAGATTTGGAAAAATACTTTATTGGAAAGTGCAGAAGGTATTTTCTCATCTGAAAAGGTAGAAATTAGTTCTGGTGAGTCAAACATTCAGATGTGCGCTACCACGTATGCCTGTCAACTTATAAGTGAGCAGGTGAAATTTGATAAAATGCACTTGAGTCAAATGATTTTCAGGTTAATCAGTCTTTGATAGTCCCAAAGGTTCTCCTGTGTTTTGCTGCAGTAGTGTCATCTTTGTGAGCTTTATCATTCTGCTCTACACCTGTGAACATCTGGTAAGTGGAATGTCTTGGAAGATCACATGCTTGTTAACAGCGACTTTGCATAGAAATATGGAGGAGCTAAATTTTTCTTATGATCTGAAAGATTTAATGTTCATCGAGTTTCTCATATTACTGGGTTGTCTCTTAGGCAAAGGTAGATTTAGACAAAGAGGTTTTCTAACTTTTAGAGTCCTGTACATAATTTGGTTAATGTGGTTTACTTGAAAAATGCCCTTATGCCTGTTTGTGTATGTCTGTATGTTGAGTGGGTGAGAGGCCAATCTTAGAACTCAGTAAATGCTGCTTCCTGATCATTGTTTAAATTTAACTTTGGGAGAGTAACTTTCTCTGTCTTCACTTCCCATCTCTGGAATCACACATAATAGGAGTAGTCTCTCACTTAAGAGTGAATATGTAATAAATGTGAGCAGTGAGTTGAAGATACTGTGTCTGCTGTTATTAATCACTCACTGCTCTGTGTCACTGCTTTCTTTGGGACCAAAGCATTCCTTTAGATTCTTTTACTTGCCACATTCTGGGAAAAGAACAGCTTTGGAGTCAAACTTGTGTGGTATATCTTTGGACAAATTAGCCTCTCTGAGACTCAACTTCTTGTCTATAAAATGAGGGCAATACTTGACTTATAGGATTATGAAGCCTGAAAGTATAATGAGGCCTAGCACAGTATTTGGAATATAGGAAGTGATCAAAAAATGTTAATGCTGTTTCCCAACTGATCAGTTATCTTACTGATCTACATATTGGTAACCACATCTCCTGATACCTATAGTTACCTCTGGTCACAGTCTTTGTTAAAGCATTGGGATGTTGCCTTTCTTTATAGTTCTTGATCAGAACTCTCATGCTCATGTTACCCCCTCGCCCCATGCTGAGGATTGAACCAAGAACTCTGGACATAGTAGGCAATTGTTCTACTGATGAGCTACATTCTCAGTCCTCTCGTGCTTTTTGTGTGAAATATTTTCAATATCGTTGGTTTTATAACATTTTAGGGTCATTCTGTAGGTCTGCTATACTTGCAAATGGTGTTCCCCACCAGACATCTTAAAAACAAATGAGATTTTTACTGGATTCTTGTTTATGTATTCATCCACTTACCTTTCAGGTTTATTCATTCTTTTACACTTATTCATTTAGCAAATAAGCACTTACTAATTTATTAATAATACACCCAGGGGTGAGCAGCCAACACTAGAACTCAATAAAATTCTGCCTTCTGATTTTTGTTCTAATTTAACTTTGGGAAAATAACTTCTCTGTCTCCACTTCGTATCTCTGAAAGCATTCATAGTAATCCCTCACTCAAGAGTAAATATGTAGTTAGATGTGAGCAGTGAGTTGAAGGTATGATGTTTACTATTATTAATGACTTCACTGAAGATATTGGACTTACTATAATGATCTCACTGTTGGGTGAAGAAAATCATTTGTTGTATTCCAACATTTTATACATTTAATACATTTTATACATTTAATCTTCATAATTCTATAAATTAAGTATTATCCTCATTTTATAGATAAGAAACCAAGCCTCAGAGAGGCTAATTTATCCAAAGATATAGAAAATAAACATGTGCATGAAGTAGGGCACTCACAGAAATTTTATATGGGTATTTTGGATTTAAAATGTAAAATACAAAAAAAATAACTTAATACTTTTGACAACAGTTCTTTCTCCTCCTCCCTCTGCTTCTGCCCCTCATCCTGTCCTGGTCTTTCCTCTTTTAGCATGATGTGCAGGACCTAGGGGCAAAGGACCAATCTGTATGTGAAAGATCAGTCGAAGCTATAATGATGATGATGGTAGCAATAATACTAGTATTGATTTATTGTGTCCTTACCATGTACCAGACACTGCACTAAGTGATTTACACATTTTATTCCATTAAATACTCACAGTTAAATGCTCTGTGGTCTACAAGACATCAAGAGCCTGCATTTCTGAACTCATTTTGTGATATTCTCGCCCACACATGTGGTTCTAGGATATGCTTTTTGAACATGCCAGGCCAGCCTTATCTTAACTCAGGACTTTTGTCCTATTCCCCATGTCACATGGTCCCCACGGGTACCCCTCTCAGTCCTCCACACGATTTCAGCTCAGTGTCACCCTCCACTAACCTTTCTCTCATGTCACCACCAGAAATTATATTTTCATTTGCATATCAATTATCTGTCATTCTTCAGTATAATTTAAGTTCCAAAAGAGCAGGGACCTTGTCTGGGCTGCTCACTGTGGTCTTTGTAGCCCCTGGAATAGTCCTGGCTAGAGGTAGATTCTCAATACATCTTTATTGTTGTATTGTGTTATTAGGACTTGGACTGGAAAAGTCCTAGGACTCAGAAAGGAAAGAGGTTAGTTAAAAATACCTTATGGGTGGTAGAAGGAGAACTAGCATGTTTTAGGCAACTACCAGGGACCTAGCATTTATTAAGTGGTTTCATAATAAAGATCACTGGTTTCTCAAAATTATCTTGTAAGAAAATTTAGATTCAGAGAAGTCAAATGACTTGCCTGTGGTCACAGCTAATTATGGCTGGAGGTAAAGTTGAAATCTTGGTCTAACTCCACACTCCATCTTCCCTCCACTAATTTTGTATTTTAAGCCTCAGTGAATATGGTGGACATTGGGTCTCACTGCCCAGGTGCCACTTTAGGGATTGAAAGGCTTAATCCCTGGATGCCTGGAGTACTATTCAGAGTGAAACCTCAACTGTCAGACTCCTAAATGTATTGCCTGGATTGAAGAAGCTGCCTTGCCCAAACTCATGCTTCCTTTCCATGACTAATCAGTGCAGGGGAAAAGCATTGGCCTCCTGGCCCTAATTCAGACAGCCCTAAAGTCAGAACTCCATACAGGTCCAGCTCTCTCTCTCCAATCCTGCTCTGTCTCTGCTCTTTCATGGGTATTGATGCCAAGAGAACACCCTAATAAATTTTCTGTGTGCCAATGTCCTTCTCAGAGTCGGCTTGCTGGGGAATCCAACCTGTGATAGTGAGTTTGAGAATGGTGCTGGCCTTAATAAAAGGACACAGTTCAACAATAGGAAGGTGGGATGTGGAAGATTTGGATTTGGATTTTTTGAATTTAGACAAAATGGTTAGTCCTGGACTGTGAGCTCTTTAAGGGTTTGGTATTATTGAATCACCAGCCTCTGTCAGTTCAATAAACAGAGAATTGAGGATTTGGGATTGGAGCATGAAACAGAGCTCATGGTTGAAGATAGTAACTTTGGAGGTGATAGCTAATATCTTGAAAATGGACAAGTACTCTGACTGAAAAAGAGAAAAATAAAAACTGAGAATTGAGGAACAATATAAAAACAAAACAAAAGCCGGGCGTGGTGGCGCACGCTGTAATCCCCGTACTTCGGGAGGTGGAGACCTGAGGATCCGGGTTCCTGGCCAGCCTCAGCGCGCACGCGCTCTCTCGCTCTCTCTCTCTCTCTCTCTCTTTCTCTCTCTCTCTCTCTCTCTCTCTCTCTCTCACACACACACACACACACACACACACACACACACACACACTTCCCTTCTTATACTTTCCATGTCTGATATAATTTTGTTCACACTTAGAGCTCTCTTTGATGCTTTATTTTTGGATACTGTTGGGAAAGTCACTAAGGGAAGGAACTCTCAAGGTGGTATTAGGAGCCAAGGAAAGAGGACTTTATTTTGATATTGCATTGGATAAGTTTTAAGCAGTTGAAAGGTTATGTGAAAGGTAAAATAAGGCCAAGTAGGATATATGCAATCAAGTTTAGCTTCTTGGCCCTATCTCTTTCTATTTCTGGGCGAATTTTGCTTAATTTCATTAAGCAAAGATTTTCATCTATTTTATATACTGCCAAGTTCCATGTCTAATGGAGCATTGCAGTTGACCAATAAATATTTTAAATTAATTAATTTAGATTGGATATGAAAATATTTATTTTAAGAGTACCACACAAATGTTGTAAGAACCAAATAAGATAATAATATAAAAGTACTTTAAAAATGAAATAAATGTTAACAAATGCAATGCAGACTGAGGCTATATAAATGTAAAAATTGTGTCTTGTTATTTTTATTCCTTCATAGTATATTTACTATAGGTCCACTATGCATGCTTGAATTCACTGTGCCATGAGCCAGAATGTAAGATCTATGGAGCAAAAAATGGCTCGAGTCATCTGCAGAATAAAAAAAAGTTTTATATTTTCCTTAAATACTCATAATCTGTATACCAGTCAACTATATACCAGTAGGAAAGAGTAAGTTCTTTCAACATGATATAACTACATAAAAAAAAATCAACATTAGTTCATTAAACAGATATTTGTTGTTGACCTTTTCTGTACTAGGAATTTAAGATGTCTATGTTATATGGAGAAAATACAATCCCCCCACCATTTTTTCTTGTGGTTGTGTTGTAAACATTCCAGGAATGAAATTCAGAAAGATTTTATCTTTTTTCCAACCTCTTTCTTTTTTTTAATTTTTTTTTTTTTTTTTGCGGTACCAGGGATTGAACCCAGGAGCGTTCTACCTCCGCGCTACACCCTCGGCCCTATTTTTTTTATACTTTATTTTGAAACCGGGTCTCACGAAGTTGCGGAGGACCTCGCTAGGTAGAGAGAGAGAGAGAGAGAGAGACAGAGAGACAGACAGAGAGAGAGAGAGAGAGAGAGACAGCGAGCAAGAGAGAGCTGAGGCTGGCCTCGAACCCGGATCCTCCAGTCTCCGCCTCCCAAAGTACTGGGATTACAAGCATGTGCCACCATGCCCGGCTCCAATCTCTTTCTTATATGATGTCTTCCCAAGGAAAAGCAAGAATGTTTGGAAAAAAACTTCATATTACCCCAACAGCAAACTTAAGGAACATGTCTCACTGTACCACCAAAGAGCCCCTCTACTTCAGTCAGCAGGCTTCTGTAGACCTCAACAAAAGAAACAGCATCTCATTTAAATGTCTGTTGACCAAATTCTCTCAGGCTGCCTTTCTTCCAATTTCATGTTTTTCCTGTGATTGTTTTGTGTATGAGCAATGTCTTACCAAATATTTTTTAGCTTAAGTAGTATGTTTGATTATTTTCCAGAAAGGAAAGGATACAGAGATTCTTGTAGATTGCAGTTTTTTCATAGCATTTACACATAAAACCTTAAGTTTGTTTTAATAGCATATTCGAAATACCTGCCTATGTCTACTTATCTATATGTGTTTATGTGTCTATCTAACCAATATTGATTATATAAGGCAGAAAGGAAATGACTTTGTCCTTGGATTCTGAATTTAAAAATATCAGTTAATAGAAATCAGTAATAGACATAATTACTTTCATTGTGTCTTTTTAAAATTTGCCACAAGTAATGAAAATGTCTTTACTTCCTTAACAAAAGAATCTGCCTCTGAAGGCATTTATTGTTGCAAGTGATAATGATGAGTTTGGTTGTAACGGAACAGACTTTGGATAAGAGTAAATCTTAGCTACTGACTATTGTAACTCCATTTGAAGCTTCAGACAGATATGAGGGGGTTTCTAGTGGGATGCTGGAGAAGAGAAATTTATTGTTTCTACCCGATGAAAAGATCAATGAATGCTTTGTGGACCTGATAGTGTTTGCAAGCTATAAAGTCTCTCTCTTTGCTCTTGTATTAACTTATTGCTATTATAAATGCATTTCAAAGAAAACTAATCTTTCCTTTTGTTCTGAATTAAGTTCTTTCTCCAGAAGTGTGCTTGCAAAGTACAAAATGAACTTTCTGACTGAAAGAGAATGGATGAAATTCGTCTGAAGCTTGTTACAAGTGGTGACTGTGTGAATTATGGTAGAGGAGGCTGCTGCCTGCTAATTTTCCAAGCACTTAGGCACTTTCCTTATTTAGTTGCATTCTTGGGATAGGGGTGGGGGAAGATGGAGGAAATCAAATATTAAATTAATTTGTAAATGTAATCTCCCATAATCCATCTTTCTTGACTCTTTAGAAAAATCCAGGTAATCTAGATCTCAAACACTGAGTTGACATGGATATTCAATTCTTTTGATGCTAGAGATGGAAAATGTCACTTTGATCAATGACATTAATAGTGATTGTAAAGATAAAAATAAAAAAATCCATTAGATAGCATGCAGTTGGAAAAAGCATTTTACTACAAGTTATCCCAACATGAAGATTTTTTTCAAAGTATACATTCTAGCAAGTCACTTTCAAATATGAGTCAACAAAAATGATTATCATTGTATAACTATAAACTATGAATCTATAAATATGCATCAAAAAGTATTATCAGACCAACCATTTTGACCATTAGATAAAGTATTCAACTACTTTATGTGATTTATAAATCAAGTCCAGATATGGTTGCCTGAAAACATCCTAAAAACATGAAATAACTAAGTTTATTGTTTGCTCTTGTGGACTGACCAATACAAGTGAAAGCAAAGGCATGTCAGGCCGGGCGTGGTGGCGCACGCTTGTAATCCCAGTACTTTGGGAGGCAGAGACTGGAGGATCCGGGTTCGCGGCCAGCCTCAGCTCTCTTTCTCTCTCTCTCTCTCTCTCCCTCCCTCCCTCCCTCCCTGTCTCTCTCTCTCTACTTAGTGAGGCCCTCTGCAACTTCCTGAGACCCGGTTTCAAAATAAAGTATAAAAAATAGGGCCGGGGGTG